>JANHFL010000104.1:298969-312824 GCA_032468155.1 Oxyrhabdium leporinum
GCTTCTCTCCTTGATTAGTTTCCATCCATTGTTTCTTGTCTTGCCTTCTGGTGCTTTGGAAAATAAGTTGACCCCCTTCTTTTTGTGGCAGCCCCTCAAATACTGGAATACTGCTCTCATGTCCCTCCAGTTCTCATTTTCTCTAGACTAGCCAAACCCAAATGCTGCAACTCTTCTTCTTCATATGTTTTAGTCCCCAGGCCTTTAATTATCTTAGTTGCTCTTCTCTGAACTTTTTCCAAAGTCTCAACATCTTTTTTTGTAAAGTGGTGACCAAAACTGGATGCAGTATTCCAGGTATAGTCTTACTATAGTCTTACTAAGACTTTGTAAAGTGGTACTACTACTTCATACTAATAATACCAATACTAATACATCATAGTACAGTTGTTCCGTCTAAGCACCCTGTGCTATTCTGCATATGTCACTCTAGACTTCTGAGTCTACCTTCTCATAATATTTGCCTAACATCCATTATCCCACTCATTTTAATCCCAATCCACATTTTACAAAGAGATGAGAATATTTGTAGCTCAGAGTTGAACTGTGAAGACCTTGATGCTCCCTGAGCTTGGTTGTTTTCTTGCAGATGTTTTATTACCTAGCTAGGTTATGTCATCAGTATATGTATACTTTAAGTCTGAGTCAGTTTTGACCTCAGGTGGCTGCGTGAATGAGTTCATGCCATTCCATTGGCAACATTTTCATAGTGGTTTTGCTTCTGCTTTCTTCCTAGGACTGAGAGAGAGGAGCTGGTCCAGGATCATCCAGCTGAACTTGTGCCCAAATTGGGACTAGAACTGATGGCCTCCCAGGTTTTAGCCCGGGGCCTTAACCACTACCCCACACTGGCTCTCCCATCCATGTTACCTAAATTTTACAGTTTAGGTACCTGACTCAAGGAGATCCCAGATTTCCTTCCAGGTGGCTGGGGAATTCTGGGAGTTGAAGTCCACAAGCCTTATGGTTGCCAAGGTTGAGAAACACTGGCCTATGAGAGTGTCTGAAATCTGTACCTCTTTCTGACCTTCTCGGAAGTCCCTACAAGATCTGAGCTGAAAACATATCCATTTGCTTTTATACAATATTGTGAGATGCTGCCTCTAAATTATCCTTGCCGCGAAACCATACATTTACTTTAGACTTTAAGAGATACTGGAAATGGTACCAAGTCAAACTGCGTCATAAATGGAGATGATATATATTTTCCTCTAAGATGAAGTAGATAGGTAAAAAACCCATGGACCCTATTTGCTAGGCTTTTGCTAGGCTTTGGTCCAGACTCAACAGCTGCTGCTGAAAAAGCCCAAGGTCTTTGTAAGGAGATTGCATTCATTTAAAATCCAGCTCCCCTTGAAGCGAAGAAGCCAACTAAGGCTCCTCACCAAGGTTACTTAGCAATGTCGTCCTCGCTTGATGATAAATTTAGCCTTGACTTGCTTATAAATTAAAACAAGCTGCGGCTGTAGGAAGTGTTAGAGGTCTGCTTCTCCAGAGTATAAGATGAGTCGTGTGCGGCCTAATAAAAATGGTTTCTCCCTGTTGGGTTTTTACCAACACCCAAAGGGCTAGAATTAAAAGCCCAAGGCTGAGAGACTGAAGCACCATCATTGATAGGAGGTTGATTAAATCCTGACCTACAGAATAGCTCAGATCAAAGAAAACAAGGGAGGATGTTTATCTGTTGTACACATGTGCAAATAGACTATCCCTAGTGTCATCTGTGAACAGAGAATGTTGTGGTTTTCTTCCTGTTTTGTCTCGCTAAAAGGGGGCTACTTTGGTTTGCCAGCAACATGATTTTTAAGCCTCACTCCACTCCTGCCTCCCAGATTTCTATTTAGTTCTACAATGTATGTCTGTCTGACTGTCTTCTTAATGTTTCTCAACCTTGAGAACATTAAAACGTGTGAACTTCAATCCCAGAATCCCTCAGCTAGCGAACCAAGGGGAGAAGCTGCATTTGCTTAATGATAGCATGATCTGCTTAACAACTGCAGTGTTTAACTGTGGCACAAAAAGTTGCAAAATTGGGTGTGACCACCTTGCTTAGCAATGGAAATTCTGGTCCCAATTGTGACTGTAAAATTGCTGGTATAATTGCAAACATTTAAGTTCCTGTGAAGCCTTGCTTTTGCCTGTTCTGCAGCTTCTCTAAGGTATGTTTTAAAGGTGTGGGAACATATGTTTTATCAGTGTATTTTTAACCAAAAGAGCAACCATCTGTGTGGCTTGTCACTCAATGGATTCAGGGCTACTGCAGTGTATAAGGAAGTGCCTACAGTCAGGCAGAGGTGAATGTTGAACAATGGGTTAATACTATGGTGAAGAATGGCTTTCCAATGGATGCTAGATAGGAAGATTGAGAAGGCAGGTTTTAAAGACATTTATTTAGAAACAAAGAAACATACACACTGCATTTCATAACTTCAAATACTTGAATTTGATTTCTGAAATGGATAGTGATAGCAACAACTTTACTATAGTAGTAAGCAGGGTATACAGAAGAAGTGCACAGTTTCAGTAACGAATATGAAAACTTGAGTCCTTCTTCACTGCCACTGCCACCTCCTTCTCCTCCTCCTTTTCTGTAGCACTGAACAAGAGACTGATTGATTGATTGATTAATTGATAAGTGCAACAACCAGTGAATATGATAAAATACAACCCAAAGTATAGCAGACCTAGTAAAATATGAAGAAAAATAGCATAATGAATAAGTCCTTCTTCCACCATCTTCTCCTTCCTTTTGTCCTTCTCCTCTTCTTCCTGTTCTTTAGCACTGAACAACAGTAGTTTATAGAATAAGTTCACTATTAAAGTTAAAGTTGGATGTATTTCTGTATACATACCAACCCAGCTACCTTAATATTGCATGTGTCAGTATCTGTAGAATCCAGGGTGTTCAGAACCTGGCAAACTTTACTGATTTAGAAAGAAAAAAAAGTCTCAGCAAATTCAAGGAAACAAGAATGGGTTTTCAGACAATATCCTGTGTGGAAGCAATCCAGTACATTTGATGTTCTTAGCACACTTTACTTAGTTGAAAAGGGATCTTGTTTCTCTACATTTTAAGAGTCTAGGGAAGTGTAGTTCTTTGTGTATAGTACTTCTGTGGTTCCTGCTATGTTATTTCAGTACCTAACCACCAGAAGAGCCTGCTGGATCTCAGTCTCATGCCCTCCTCTCTATAAAAGAGATGAAATTGGCAAGAGGCAAATTAGAGCCAGGTGTATTCAGAAATGTGCAATACTGGGTGTGCTGCCAAGCTATCATAAGTGCAGTTTGACACATCTTGGCACCAAGATTTCTGACTGAATTTTGCCAGACCCAAAGTTTTATCTAGCTTACCACTGGGAAAATTAAAACAATACAAGAGCCACGTTGACACTAGGCAAATGCATCAGGCAGCACCACCACCAACAACAGGCAGCATCACAACTCAAAGTGAAACGGTTACTAGGTTGTGGGCATACAACATCCTTGTTTGGGGTCAAGAACTGGGAGTAGCAAAAGCCATGCAATGCAGATCATGGTCTAATTCCATATGGGTTTCTCATAGCCAGCCAAACGCACACAAGAGGAATAAAATAATCTAGACATCAAAGTCAAGTCAGTCCTAGGCAAAATTTCAGAACACAAAGACAAGGAAGCAAAAGTTGTGATTTTGCCACTGAAAGGTGGTATGGCAAGGTAGCTGAAGCACAAGGCACAAGCGAGCCAGACACAGAGGTGCCTGCAAGCAAGAAATGCTGCTCCCAACACAGAGCTTGCTCCTGAACAGAAAGCTTTCTAACGGAAGCACTATGTCACATGCATTCAGATGGTGCTCTTCAGGTTTGATTTGACTGCCAAGCCCCCCGCATGTACTTGAAAAGTCATTCAGAGTACAGGTAGTCCTCGACTTACAACAGTTCATTTAGCAACCATTCAAAGTTACAACAGCTCTGAAAAAAGTGAATTATGACCGTTTTTCACATTTATGACCGTTGTAGCATCCCCATTCGTCATGTGATCATAATTCAGGCGGTTGGCAACTGACTCATATTTTCGCAGTGTACGAGGCCAGGTGATTCCCTTTTGCGCCTTTCTGACAAGCGAAGTCAATGGGGAAGCCAGAGTCACTTAACAGCCATGCTACTAACTTAACAACGATGGCAAGGAAGGTCGTAAAATGAGGCAAAATTCACTTAACCATTGTCTCATTTAACAACAGAAATGTTGGGCTCAATTGTGATCATAGGTCGAGGACTACCTGTATATCTTTATTCCCGTGTGTCTGGGTTGCTATGTAGACCCGTTTAGATCAGGTTCCTGGCAAAGGTTTATGGGGACAAAAGGGAGCCCGGGCTCATCTGGTGGAGAGAGCTTGGAAGGAAATCTTGACCCAGACTACACCCCATCTATAAAATGACACCATCTTTCCTATTTGCACAAATATGCTTAACCTCTCCTCTCCACCCAATGAGAAGGTCACCACCTGGATAAATAGCGATCCTTCTCCCGGTAGTGTCTTTTCCACTTAGAAATCTCCCCCTGGCTGGCAATTGGCAATTTCTAATGGGTGGCTCGGTTTGTGAGCCCCAAGTAACACATAGAGGTGTAAGATCATAAGAAGATCACAAACCAGGTATAAGTGATACAACACAATTGGCCAGAGTCATTTCGACAGTGAGATGAGTGGATTATAATTGGTCAACCAATAAAAATAAATAAACAGATGAACTGATTGCTCTATTATGATAATAAATAAATAAAAATTGCTGCTGATTGTGAGGTTTTGCTTGATAAATGTTTGAGATTCTAAAAGATTCATCCCCATTTCCTGTATTTACATTGTCAATTCCTTAAATGGATATCATTCAATAAAAGGAATGTTTGGAGCAGCTGATTTCCTCCCATACTCTAGCCAGAGAGCCTTACTCCTAATTTCTTTCACTTTGTCTACTTTCTCCGATACAACAAGGAAGACAAATGCCCAGATTTAATGGAAGCAGCCAATGTAATTAAGGATAGGATTCCTGCCATTTTCACGATTTAACACGCATCATTTCAGCATTTTCTCTCTACAACATGGCAACAGAAAGCTCAGGATACCAGCATTTGCCCTTACAAATGCAACAATGAAAGCTGCTCTTCTTGAATTTCAGAAAGACTTTAAAAAAAAGTCAAGGACTCTAAACAAATGAATATGCTTGACAATCCTAATTACAGGATTAAGATTTGTGTTTTCTATGGACAATAGTAGTATTGCCTTTGGCCTGCAAAAAACTGGATAACCATTAGAGAGTGAAGAGTTACGGCATATCTTGAGATTTGCTGCATTTTTTTTCAGCCCAGCTCTGGTAGCCAGAGCCGTAGCTCAACTCTGTTCCCTTCAGTGCCCATGATGGTAGAGATCAAAGGGAAGAGTTGAGAAGAACAAATGCAATATCTTGGGTGAGAAGGGATAGGATGGAATGGAAGAATAGAATATAGAATATAGAATATAGAATATAGAATATAGAACAGAACAGAACAGAACAGAACAGAATAGAATAGAATAGAATAGAATTAAAATGCCAGAACAGGGGGACTCAGCTCATTCAAGTCTGTCTCAGAAAGTCTTAGAAAACTTTACCATTAAGGAACTTGCAGAACTATCCAAGTGGAAGGTCAGTTAATTCCTGAGTGTCTATGGAAATTCTCCATCATCCAAGTCATGGCTGTCTCAAAGATTCTGTTCAAAAGGCGAAGAAAATCCAGTTGCTTTTCAAATAGCACCTTTGGGTCAATTTCTGAGGGTATCAACAGGCTCTATATTGAAGCGAGCTTGCATAATAATGTCTTACCTAATTGTATTGATAGCAATTGAGTCGGAAATACTGTACAGGTATAGATCAAGAGAAGTCCCGTTCCTGCAAAGAGCCAGAGATAAGATGGGTGAGATGATTTGCACAGCATACTGTCAGGTGGTTAATTAGCCAGCAAATGCTCCCGCATACCAAACCACAAACAGATACATTCTTGTACCACTTCCTTTTCACCCAGACATCAATATCTGCACCTAGTCAACCAGCACTTCCTGGGTTTTTAAATATTGAAATAAAACTGAACATGTGGTGTGTAAGCTACAGTGCACAGAGTGGGGATGGCTGAGCCACTCCTGATCCAATTTCATCACTTATACCAGGGGTGTCAAACTCGCATCGTCATGGGGTCGTCACATGACTTATCGGGACTTTTCTCCCCTTTGCTAAACCGGGTGGGGTGGGGCCAGCATGTGACGCATCCGGCCCATGGGCCGTGAGTTTCACACCCCTGACTTAACAAACCAGGACCAGCTAACATTACAGCTGGCGTGACCTTATTTTGTAGCCCAGCTATCTCTCTCAGTATTGAGGCATAAGGCTGAGTTAACTACTTTCAAAGCTTGAACTGTATGTAAAACCATAGTTCAGCTGAAAAAAACTTACTACAACCATAAGTGCAAATGATGGTTGACCTGCTTCTCAAACATAGCTTAAAGAATTGGCAAGTTCCACAGGTCATACTTATTTTTATCTGCTTTAAATCTCCTTCCAATCAACCTCATCAGATGGTCTCTAGTCCTAGTATTTTGAGTCCATGTTCTCCATCCATAAACGTGGCCCATCTCAGTCTTGTTTTTCCCAAGCTACAAAATACTAAACATTTTGGTTTTTCTTTTCCAGCTTTATTATATCCTTTTTAAGTGTGCCTTCCAGAACAGTATACAATAATTCAATGCAATATGTGCACTGTAATGTTGTCATTATTATTTTTCATTTTTTCTTAATCACTGTAGTGTAGGATCTGCCTTTTCCAAAGCTGTTGCACTCTGAGTTAACACCAAGTTATCCACTACGACCCCCCCAAGGTCTTTTTCTTAATTATTTACAAACAGTCCTGACCTCATCAGTATATACGAGAAGGTAGAAAGCGACCAACTCAAAGTAACCTACAACTGTCCAATGCAGAATTAAAATTAAAAGCAGATACAGATAGTCCTTGACTTATGACCACCACTGAGCCCAACATTTCTACTGCTGAGACAGTTGTTAAATGAATATTGCCCCATTTCATGACCTTTCCTGCCACCGTTGTTAAGTGAATCATTGCAGTTGTTAAGTTAGTAACATGGTTGTTAAGTGAACCTGGTTTCCCCATTGATTTTGTTTGTCAGAAGGTCCCGAAAAATGATACATAGAAATTGCCAACCATATGAATTTTGATCACATGATCATGAGGATGCTGCACTGGTCATAAGTGTAAAAAGTGGTCATAGATCACTTTTTTCAGTGTTGTAACTTTGAATGGTCACTAAATGAATGGTTGTAAGTTGAGGACTACCTATACAGATCAAGTTGAAAAAACCCGTATAAAACAGCTTCAAAGCAATCAAATCTGAGCCGTTATCTAGAGAGACAATTCTAATAGGTGCACTTTTCTGACTTGGTGAAATAACCTTGTTTTCATCAGGAGGGCTGAGGCCAATCATATGACGAGTGGGATGCCATTCCAGATGAGAGTGGCAGCAATTAGAAAGTTTTGATTTTAGAAATGTGTTTAAAGAAAGTTTAGCATTTTAAAAAGGGTGGGGGGGAAAGAGTAATTTTCCCTGTCAGGTCAAAGAATTTGAACGAATACAGTGAATCTTGTTAATAAAAATAGAGATAGTTCACAAAAATGATTATGTGCAAATAGAAATACATACTATTTCCATAGCAAGGAAGATAAAGCAGGAATGGTTAAATTGATCATTTTATTCAAAGAGGAGAATGTATTTAAGTATGTTTTCTACTTGGATATCACTTCTGGATTTTGTGCTTTTGATGAAAAAAAAATATTGTCGACTTTGATTTTGCTGATTTGTCATTATAGAAACGGCTAGTTATATACTAATGTGTAAAAGCAAAAAGTTGAGGCTGGGAGTGTTTTCGTCTTATACTGTGCTAAAAAGAGTTGGAACACCATTTTTTTTCTTTCTTTCCTTGTATCTTGTATTTTTGTTTTCCCTTCTCCTTTTCCTTCCCCTAACTTCTTATTTCTATTTTTCTTTGTATTTTATATAATACATGAATGAATGGATGAATGAATGAGTGGCAGCAACTGCAAAGGCATGAGTTTGCCCCTGAAGATGACAAATAAAGAGTTTGTCAAAGAGTCATGTAGACAGCCCACCCTACTAGAACTTACTGGGTAGGTCAATGTTCACCTTTTTTTTTTTAAAAAAAAGATCCTTCTGCAACTCTTCATCATTGCTCTCAGTTTTTAGCATCCAGATTAGTGTTGTCTGCAAACTTGGCCATCTTACTGCTTAGCCTTAACATCATTTATGAATGCATTCAAGAGCATTGGTCCCAGCCCAGCCCATGAAACGTCTTGCTTTAATGTTGTTCCATTGAGAAATTGCCATTTTTCTTACTCATTGCTGTCTGATTTTTTACCAGTTAGCACTCCATAAAGTGCTCTCCCCATGATCACTCAGTTTACTCAAAAGTTTTTGTCAACGGCACCATTATAACATTGTGAATAAATAAAAATCCAACCACAAAATATATGGTATGCATTCCATTTCCTTAAACAAGATTCAGCCAAGCTATGAGAGTATCAGTGAACAGAATTGATTCTTAAAATGCTATTCATCTGGAGATCAGTGTTGTTAAAAGTTAAAAAGAATACAGCTGATTTTTAATGAACCATAAGAGGAATTTACCTGATTACAGTAGTGAAATTATAATAAAGCCCCCCTAATTTCATGAAACAGCAGCTGACTTTTCCAATACTTAATAAAAAGAAGCCTTTTGGAGTTGTGCATTAGTAACTACACATATTATTTCAAAAGGCAAATAGCAGGTGTATGGGTTGTTGATGTAGAATGGAGACACCAGCTAAGGGATCTTTAATATTCTGCCCCAGACTTTGGACCTGAAAAAGGGCACTGCTGTGAACTAGAAAGCTCCCTCCTATTGGACATTCTAAGGATTAGAAGAATAAGGGAAAATTCAGCTGATTTTTGCCCTGGTTGTTCCTCTATCTAAGACATTCCACTGTGAAAAATCTTAGAACAGGGGTGTCAAATTCAAGGCCCAAGGGCCGTATCTGGCCCACAGGGTGCTTAGATCTGGCCCGTGGGACTGCCCTGGAAACAATGAAGGACCAGCCGTGGTGCCTCTGCCAGCAAAAACAGAGCTCAGGAGGGCTGCCCGTGGCCCTGCTGAGCTTCATTTTCGCTGACAGAGGGTTGCAGGAGGCCATCGCAGCTGAAAACAGAGCTTGGGAGCCCCTAGCTAGCTTTACTTTGTTGCTAAGTTGCCAAGTAAAAGCAAAGATCTTAAAAGAAAACTAACAAAAAGCGTATTTCACATGGGTCTTCATATTATGTATTTTTCTCACATGTTTGGTACAGAGTATGTCCTTTATGTTTATTAATTACCAAGGCTAAATGCATTTTTGCAGTGCTTTTATTCTAAGTTCATTCTTAATTCCTTTTAAGCGTTCTTTGAAGAACATTCATTTCCCTCTTCTGAAAATACAGATGAATCACTTAAAAATATAGTTTGATTTTATAAGACGCTACCAATCCATTTGGGCGACAAGGGTTGTATAATATTTTCTCCTAGCTTAGTATTTTGGGACAAATCTGGGATTTATTCAGGAGAAGGTCATAAAGGTGTGATAACAGCACCATTAAAGCCTTGTCTCTTTAGAAAGGGGCAAAGCTTTGATTGATTGCGATGATTGTCATCTTGCCTGGTTTGACCTCCTCCCCAGATGTTGCTACACAGTCCAACACATCTGGAAGGCACCAAGTTGCTGAATAAGAATGTCACTAAAAACATTACAACATAATATTGACATAAATTATGTTCCCCTCCCTCAATGAGATGAAATGATTGGTTGTACTTTTTTTTGCCTTTCTTTTTGCAGTTTTCTGAGATAATAGTTTGTTTTATTGTTAGGGTTTAGATTTCTGGGGTAATAGTGATTGTAATTTTCCCTTGCAACACAGTCATGATAAAGTACCCCAGTTCTCTAAAAATTGCAGAAACATTTGTTACTCCAAATGGGCTAAGGTACCCCACTTCTCTGAACATCTGGCGTTCACATGCCCATCCTGGAAGGATTTCAAGCTTCACATGTAACTCTATAAATATAATTGCATTTTCCATGGAACATCTTGACTTGCAGATTGGCTCATGGGGGCTGGGAGAGAGAGAGACATACTTATGCCTGGATTCAGTTTATAATCATCTACAGATGCCACACAGGGAGTACTTCTTTAAGGCAGCATTGCTTTCTGCCACTCACACACTGAATAATAGCACTTCAGGGCTATCATGTGGAAGAGCCCAAACCTGAACAATTTTATGCATGTTGGATGTTGTTGGCCTGAGGGGAAAACTTGAATATCAATATAGGCCAGAATGGCCTAAGCCTGCCTTAATCATGGACTGCGGTTATCAGGAAGACAATGACAGGAAAAAATGTGCCCAAGATACATTTATCCAATTTTGTAACATCACTTTTGTGTGATAAAAAGGGTATAATATCCATTTCCTGTTAATTTTCAAATCATATTTTTAAAAAGCATCCAAGGCAGTATTTAAAATACTACTAAATCTAAAGAACAAAATTAATACATGAAGCATACTATGGCACAAAACTGCATCAGGAAAATAATGTACTTTGAGCACCAGTAACCAAATCCAATTTCTTTTTTTTTAAAAATGGATGAGTGTTCAATAAACCTAGCATAATATTTGGAAGAGTTTATTAGTAATTTTAAATATGTAAACATCTGATTTATAGTTGTGAACATTGCCTTCCTTGATGTTTTGTTACTGGACTCTCCATTTTTTTTTATTCCATGCCTCATTATCTTCTTGAACATTTAATTTAATCTATACTAACAACCATTTATGTTTCATTATTATAGGCTTATTTTCTTGTAATAGACATATTACATTTTCTGGTACCAGAATCTGTTCTTAAGCACTTAAGATGGCTCCCTGCTGAGATTTTGAAAAGTGTTTTCACTGAAAATACAGCCTCCTGTACTTTTTTTTTATCAAACAATGCTTATGTCACAACTCTGTAAATAACTGAAAAAACATAAATTAATCCTGTTATTCAACACTCTGCCCAGATTCTCTAACAAAAGAATGACCTTGTTCTCTTCTAATCTATATTTCCCTGTAATGGTCACAGTGAAGTTGGCAATGCATGCCATGATTTTCTAGATATAGAAGGAGAATTCCAAACTTTCCGCATTCTGGGAAACACCACTCAACTTATAAGGGAAGGATGCCTTCAAGTCTTAGGACTGCACCCAGGAAAATATGTGGGCAGTATTATGGAAGTGCTCGCCAATGTCTTTTTTCCAGGCTGTTCTTTTGACAATCCCAGCCTAGTCAGCACTGGAATTGCTAAGAAACCCTGCATCCAAGTAATAACCTTGGGCCAATTCTTAGTTTCAGAGATAAGCTATGACTGGCTCAGTGCAGCCCCTTGTTAGGTCTTCTAACTTATGTAAGGGATGTCATAATACCCATATCAAAACAGGTCTTAAGGGCAAGTTCCCAGGGGGCAAAATTAAGCAAAATTAAGTTCCTGTTACTGATCCCCAGCAAACAGCCAGGTGGCAGCATGGCGTTTCCTTTTCAGAGACAACCCTACCTAATCTGCTCAGAGTGGTTTACCTGAGAAGGATTGAAGGCATGTCATCCCAGCAAGATCTGACATCTTCAGTCATCAGCTTAGTTCAGGAGTGTCAAACTCACACCGTCACGGCAGTGTCACATATCAGGACTCTTTTCCCCTTTGCTAAAACGGGCATGGGCGTGGCCAGCGTGTGATGCATCCAGCTGCGAGTTTGACAGCCCTGGCTTAGTTGATGAATTTGCCTTTAGCTGGACAAGCATATCCTTAGCCACATAGGTATTAGCCAAATCTAGGTATTACGGTTTAATACTGAGTCCACAGAGTCCCCAAAACTGTGGTAACAACTTAAGCTTTCAAGAAGGTTTCCAATAAAAGATCTTGCTTCTGTCTGTGGTTTCTCAAATCAGCACTTTTGGTCTCATCTGGAGGAAGCCTCAATTTACTTGACTTCATTCAGTTTGCTACCAACAACATCCAGCACAGGTGTTGTATTTGAATTGTGTCCATGTACTGTATGTCTGGCCCTTTACCTGCACATATATTAAGTCAATAAAGGGCCTTTGTTTTGGAGAAATCCACTAGCAACTAACTTCAGCTTTGCTTATCTTTGAAGAACAATTCGGGGATTATGTTGGATACATTTCGACCACTGCTCTTACAGCATTTGAATATGTGTATTTCAGCTCTGTTATTTTGAATGTGGTTTCATTTTCTGTGCCCCGCTGAGTCAAAGTGCAGAAAAGTAATTCAAGTCTCTACTGAAAAGACTGGATGTAAAGCTGAAATTATTTCACTCGAGGCCTTGGAAACATTGTGCTAAATCCTATTGCAGAGGGGCCTGAATGTCTGAGGACCGCATGCGGTTTTCCTGATCAGAGAGCGGGATCTTCTTCCACAGCCTTGGTGCTGCATCTCCTCTTCACACACGCACACAAACACACACACACAACTTTCCAACAAAGGAACCCCATGTTCTGGCCCAGCCAGCCGGGGGTGGGTTGTGTAAGAAGGCAAAGCACAAAAGGAGGCTGAGGCACTGGGAACTCTGGCAGGGCCTTGCAAGGAGGCCCTTGTCTTTGGAGTGATCAAGGATTTCCTAAACCCACACGGCCAAGAACGTGTGGCATCCAGGCCTGGAAAAAGAGCTGCCTGGGATTCCATCCCTGCCTTTACGTCAGATTCCCTTTTACTATTGTACAGCTTTGGAAATTAGCGATCAATACCAAACAGAACTGCTGTTGTTCCAGAGAGGGCGGTGAGCCAGCTGTTTATCTCGGGCCATGTCAATGCCGTTCTTGTTAGCGTCATTTTTGCTGTCCCTTCCCTGCCCCCCCCCCCAACCTCACCCTAAAGAACCACGCTCTGCTCTTTGCAAGGCAGAAGATGAAGGATTAAGATACTGCTGCTGGCGGAGAACGTTTCCTCTGGAGAATAGGCAACTCAGGAAGCGGGAGAGAATAGCCAAGGCGGGCTCAGTTGATTGCGAGAATTGCCAACTTGATCAGCAACTGAGAGAGAAGGATTCAGTGGGTTTGACACTAGGGTGAGAGACAGATTCAGACCGTGAATTAGTTAGCTACCCTTTCCACCACTTAGACTTCATTAACTCCTTTGTTGTGAGCAGGAAGTGTTGTGTCCTTCCTTTCTTGCAAGGATAGCAAAGGTTATTCCTCTCTCCTTTAGAAGGATAATTATGTCTTCTAAGGATAGGTGTTCGTTCAGCTTCTGTAGCGTGAGTCAGACACTAATACAGGCAGTCCTTGACTTACAACATTACATTTAGTGACCATTCAAAGTTACAACGGCCCTGAAAAATATGACTTATGACCGTTTTTCACAGTTACAACCTTTGCCAGCATCCCCATGGTTATGTGATCAAAATTCTGGTGCTTAGCAACTGGTTCATATTTATGACAGTTGCTGTGTCCCAAAGTCATGGATTCACCATTTGCAACCTTCTGACAAGCAAAGTCAAGACAAGCAGATTCACTTATCAGCTGCAGTAATTCACTTAACTCTGGCAAGAAAGCTAGTAAAATGGGGCAAAATTCACTTAACAAATGTCTCAGTTAACAAATGGAAATGTTGGGCTCAATTGTTGTCATAAGTCAAGGATTATGAGCCTAGGTGGCGCAGTGGTTAGAGTGTTGAACTGCAGGCCACTTCTGCTGATTCAATCTAGCGGTTCAAA
>JANHFL010000105.1:0-11103 GCA_032468155.1 Oxyrhabdium leporinum
AAGGAAGGAAGGAAGGAAGGAAGGAAGGAAGGAAGGAAGGAAGGAAGGAAGGAAGGAAGGAAGGAAGGAAGTTTAATTTTGTGCTAGTCTCAGCACATCATATTAGGAATTAATGCAAAGTGCTCCTCATGGTGAAAAGCACAGATTGCCTGAGAAAGCACTCAAGTGCCTTGGGGAAAAGGTATCCTAATAATAGCAATCTGTGCATTGTTATAACTGTGTTGCTTTCTTTTGAGCAAAAAAAAAAGTTAAAGTAGTTTGGAACGATAGTGATTAAGTTGCCCTCAAAGCCAACAATAATATGCTAGCTTTTAGACAAGCAAAGTAGATTGTCCGGTCAGTCAATATTACAGATTATATAATTCCCAGAGAATAGAATATTATATATATGTGTGTGTGTGTGCGTGTATACACATACACACACAGAAAGACACACATACAGGGGAAAAGATTAAAACCACTCCTATCATGTTAGAGTTCTTCTTGTTTGAATACATAAAGCAATATTATTTTCCTCATACATTAAGGTAAATCCTGCCATTTAGAGAATGTTGAAGTTCCATATTAGACCACATGCTATGTAAGAAAAAAGTTCCATGTGGTGGGTTGGGCTCCTTTGCGTGGATTTCCTGCGATTTCCCCCCACAATTCCTCCTGCACTCCTGAGGAGAATATGTTCAGGATAAAGCTATCAAACACTATTTTCCAGAGAAATCCTCTCTAGTACTGAATTATTCAAGAATAGATTTTCTCCCCTAGTTTTCCTTCCTTATTTGTAGGTTAATTGAAGTATTGTTACTGTTACTATTACTGTTACAATGCTTTCAGAATGAATTCTAAATCAATAAGAATTCAAGTCTTTATTATGTATTTCAAGGAACTAAATTGGCATTGAAAGCTAAAAGAAGAAACTCTAATTTCTTCAGAATTTATCTCAGCAGTTACTCCTTAGTTATAAACACAGAGCAGCGAAGGGAAATGACACAAGCAAGACAAGTAGAATAAAGCAAGGAGCTATTTTCCACAATATAAAATCACAACCTCTATCTGCATCAAGCCCCACTGTTCCCTAGAGTGCTGTATTTTTCTTACATCTATAGGACTTCCAGATATTTTGGGCTTTATGCTTAACTGGCTTTGAGCCAGCCTAGGGACAGACTCTTAATCCCTCTCTAGAGAAAAGCAAAAAAGATTGGCATAATGGAGTTCAGCTTTCTTCTTCTTTAGAAGTCCACCTGAAACCAAGAAAATGTTGAGGAAACAAGCAAATGCTGAAGAGAAGAATACTGAGGAAACTTCATGATGGGATGTGATCCCCATGCTGCCACTAATAAGTCTTTTCAATAATGGCCATTTCAGCTAGAAAAAAATGCATCTATTCAGTCCTGGAAATTATACTGAGCTAAATTACAGAATTAGGATATGTCTTGCTCTTCTAAATTCCTACTATTTAAGTTGCAAAGATGTATGCCTTTTTTCTCCATAACCCTCTCTGTCGCATGACAACAACAAGACCACAGCTCATGCATTTCTGTTCCTTCTTTTCATCCTAAACATTGCTACATGCTAATGAACAGTGGAGACCTGAAATGGTGGTCTCTCTTTTTTTTTTAAGCTCTGTGAAATTAGTAAATTCTTTTAGTTTCTAACTGGAATGATATGAAGAACTTTGTCCCAAAAGTGCTTTTCAAAAGGAAACTGGATTTTGTTTTTGTGTTTCTTTCCCCCGAACATGTTTCACTTCTCATCCAAGAAGCTTCTTCAGGGTGCTTTTCAAAAGGCTTTTTTTGTGGATTTGTGTGTGTGTGTGTGTAAGACATTTTGCTTCTCATCCAAGAAGCTTCTTCAGTTTTTCCAAACTGAAAAATCTTTTGGAGAAGAAACAAAATATCTTCCAAAAA
The DNA here is from genome assembly GCA_032468155.1 of Oxyrhabdium leporinum. Classification (NCBI taxonomy): domain Eukaryota; kingdom Metazoa; phylum Chordata; class Lepidosauria; order Squamata; family Cyclocoridae; genus Oxyrhabdium; species Oxyrhabdium leporinum. The sequence continues at coordinate 1,902 of JANHFL010000105.1, forward strand.
AAAAAAAGTCTGGTTGCCTTTTGGAAAAGTCCCTTTGGAACAACCATGACATGGTAGAAGACTACCAACTTTGAAATTGTGAAGGTGTTTTTCACTAGTTCTGAAAAGACGTGACCAAGTGAGGGAAAGGATGATTGGTCTGTGTAACTCTCTGCACAGTTGGGAGGGATAAAAAAGCAGGCGAGCAAAATTTACCCCTAAGAACAAGCTGGACAGAACATCAATGTAGAGGAAAGGAAAACTATCTGGGGGCAAAATGTAATCTTCACTTGAGGCAGATTTATGTCTGGCAGACAAATAGCTGAAGGCTATCTACTGAAGATCCCTTAGCTGATTCCTCCCAAATCTGTAACAGATGTAGATCTTTAAAACCAGCAATGGCATCAAGATTGAATTAGTCCAAATAACAAAAGATTAATTTGAATTGACTGCCAAGAAACATTTTGAAATAAATCACACTCAATCTTTAGTTCTATAAATGTTGAAAGAGCTGCTTAATCAGAAGTTGGTAGAAAATCATAATACAGTTTTACTGGTTTTAAACTGAGATCATTCTTTAATATGAGCTTTTAATAATGTCACTACTGTATATATACTCCAACACTTTCCATATGTATTTTGTCGCATTAAGAATAGGGATTGGAGCTGTTCTTCAAACAAGCAGAGATCCCATTGCTTGTTAGGATGACATCAGGGTCAGATAAAAATTTTCAGGTTGAGCCACTAGAGATTAAATTATATAGCTGAGACCATACACATCCTTAGAGAATTCATGAGCAATTTTTCCGAATGCCACCTATTTGGGACACCTGGAGAAAGATTATTGAAAAGGACTTCAAATTCACAGGAGACTAGTTGCTAAGGATGCTATTTTAGCCAGCTCCTTGTCTATAAAACTTGTTTTCATTATAAAAAAAACAAAATAACATGTCTGCATTCAAAAACTCTAGTGAAATAATGAATATGCTAATTAATGATGAAAAGTTTAGATCTGAAATCTGTTTCCAGCAATTCTTTTACTGGCCTTTTAGCTGCTAGGAAAGGACTCAACCTAGAAATAGAACACAGTATCCATGGTGATACATATAGTTCAGTTTAAGAAGAAAACCTGTTCTGTTTTAAAAACTGTTTTTATTTATTCATTGCCCAACTTTAAGCACATTAGGAAATAAAAGAATTCTGGCACAGTGAGAAACAGTTGTCGAGAGTAAGGAGTGCTTCAGTAACTTCAATTTGTACATTTGAAGGGAATAATTCTTTAATTACGTCCTTCTGCCCTTTGGGGGGTGAAGTGCCTCTCAGAGGCTTCTATGGGCTAGTCAGAAGATTCAAATACACTCCGTTTCTTTTCAGCTCAGAGGCAACAGCTTTTTTTGCAAGTGATTATATCCCATAATGCAATGGGAACATACTGGGTTCCAAAACTTTTTTCCTTAATTGAAAACTCCCTGTTCTTTCACAATAGCTTACCAGAATAAAATAAACATACAAAAAAAGGGGCAAAACAAGAAAGTAAGGAATAAAGAAAAAGACTATAAAGATACCCCTCTCCAAAGGAAACATTGATAGAAAATCACTTAAACTACTTTTTAAAACACATCATTAAACCTTGACTGCATGGCATATTAGTATAATCAATTTCCATTATCAGTGGGGATCCATTTTATAAACAAAGTAAGCATGTGTTGCTGATTGAAGTTTGTAAATCTGGGACTGCTCTGTGTTTCCAATATTACATATCTGCCTCTCACAGAGCTTGATAATTCATAATTATTTACATAATAGGAAGTTTCAGATTTGATACATATAATCCAAAGTTACATCCACATTTAAATTGCACTGGTCTTTGTAATGCCACATTAATAAATGCATGGCTCTTAAATCTCAATGGGGCAAGGATTGGACAGGACCATATCCTGCTCTCTCCCCATGCAGAATTGCTGTTTACTATGGTATCTGTCTATTGCTAATGAATACATGTCAGGTTTATTTGCAATATGATTATATTCTTTCATGATTTAGTGGAAAAAATAGTACGTATATGATCTAGTATATAACCTAAGGCTTGGTTGAGTACATACTGGGGTGAGGTGGGATAGATATATCAGAGATTTCTTCATCAGGATTTCAAATGTTTTAGTAGCTAAGGTTCCAAGATCAGTACTGGTCATGGCCATAGTTCTACACCATCGTATGACTAAACTTGAGTGTAGGAACAGTTAGGGATCCTGCTGTAGAACAGATCTTCCTGCTGCCCCACAGTCTCCCTAACTGAGCTTAGGAATCTTTTTGTGAAACTGATACTGAATTTCTCCAGGCTAATGTTTTGGGGAACTTTAATTTCCATGTTCTGGATGTAGGATCTACAGTGGCTCAGACATGTAAAGCTTCCGTGGCAACAATGAACTTATCCCAATTGATATCTGATACAATTCATATAACTGAATAAATAAATCAGGTTTTTATCTAACCTGTGATCTGAAGGATTATTAGTCCTTTGTTATGGCAACATCACTTTCTAGCCAGCTTGTGGTCAGTCACTGCCAAGAACCTTTCAAAGGAGAAGAGCCTAGGAAGATGGTTCACACCAGGCTCCTTTTGGATTCACTAGGTTTCTAGAAAGTGCTTGAGAAGCAATTGATGAGGTTGTTAGATGTGATTACTCCAAATAGCTACTTTCTTATTATTGAACAGGGGTTCTCCTGTTCCTGTTCCTGTTGCCTGTGCAACTTTAGGAAGTGAAGTATCAGAAGTGCTACACATAGGGATAGTGGTAAAAGATGAGGATCTTTATGATCAATATGATCAAACACAGGTAAGAGATCATATTCAGGCTACAACTGCTTTGGTGAAACATCTATATTTTCCCATTCTCATTGAGTCCACAATGTATTGTGCTGCTAATTAAGATAGGTTGCTACTTTTAGGGGAAGGTAAGCCATTGTGCAGATAAAATCATGTTTACTCAGATCCAGATCCACATTAGGAGAACATGAAGTAGAGGTCATTCAGTGTCTGAAGATGAGGGGATAGAAGGGGAACTCATTAAATTTTCAGATGACACCAACCTGAGGAGAATAGCCAACACTTTAGAAGATAGATTTAAGATATAGAAGGATCTTGACAGACTTGAACACTGAGCCTTATAAAAAAAAATTCAGTGGTTGGAAAAGTAGGGTTTTATGCAAGAAAAACCAAATGCACAGGTATAGAATAGGTGGTACATGGCTCAAAAGCAGTAACTGTGAGAGGAATCTAGGTCTCTTAGTGGACAATAACTTCAATAAGAGCCAGCAGTGTGCTGCAGGTGCCAAAAAAGCCAGTGAAGTCTTTAGGCTGCATCAACAGAGAGATAGTATCAAGGTCACACAAAGTGTTAATACAATTTTATACTGCTTTGATAAGACCACACTTGGAATACTACATCCAGTTTTGATCACAATGATACAAAAAAAAAAGTTGAGAAAAGATGCAGAGAAGAGCAACAAAGATGATTGGGGGGCTGGAGGCTAAAATATATGATGAATGGTTGCAGTAATTAATCTAAGAAAATGAGAAGGACTAGGGCAGGACTGTCAAACTTCCAGTCTGCGCGCTGGTTGCGTCACATGCTGGCCATGCCCACAGCCGTTTAGCGAAGGGGTCCCAATATGTCACGTGACACTGCTGTGACAATGTGAGTTTGACACTCCTGGACTAAGGTAACATGATAGCAGTCTTCTTATTTGAGGGGCTGTGACAAAAAAGAGGGGGCCTATTATCCAAACACCTGAGGGCAGGACAAGAAATAACTGATGGAAAGTTATCAAGGAGAGAGCCATCCTAGAACTAAGGAGAAATTTCCTGACAAAATAATTAATCAGTGGAATAGCTTGCTTCCAGTAGTTGTGGGTGGAGGTTTTTAAGAAGAGATTAGACAACCATTTATCTGAAATGGTATAAGGTTTCCTGCAGGGGTTGGACTAGAAGACCTCAAAGGTCCCTTCCAACTCTCTTATTCTATTATTTTGTTATAAGGACTACTTGCAGCTGTGCCATTTTAGGAAAAGGAGGAAGTTGAAGAAAAGGAGGAAAGAGAAAAGGATTGGTTAATTTAAAAAATGTTTAGAAATTTATTTCTGGGGCTGTAAAATGCTTCTGATGACTATTAAGGGATCTGTGTATGGTATATCACCATATGTTCAAACTCAGGTAGAATAAAATGGTATCACCCACAAACATCATAATGACATTTATTGCCAACATTTCAATAAAATATTTTAATTGGATTGCTCTTAATTATATAAAATGAGGGCTGAAGTCAGCCATTCCTGGCCATAATTTGCTTTATTAAAATATTAGCTGCCTCATTGCTCAGGAAGTGTGCTTTGTGTTTCCTAAGTGGGAAAAATCTAGAACTTTGCTTCGCATAATTCCTTGTGCACCTTTCCTTATAATACCTTCAGGTTTTGTTTGCCTCAGGGTAGGGGAAATGGATTTGAGGAGACTCATAATTCACATGACAGTTAGGGACCACAGTAGGTTTAACAATTTCAGATTCTTACTGATGCATTTAAGTGCCTATGTCCCTACTTCCTTGCTTTTCTTTTATGGGCTTTTGGGGGTTCTCAAAATCCTAATCCTAACCCAGAACTCAAAACACATTTTTTTTCTTGTATTATTAACAGCCAAGCAAAAGAAGCCTTTGCTTTCAATTGTAAGCTGCACTCCTTTGCAAGAATTATTTGCAGCTAGATAGTCACATTCCATTATCCAGTCTCTCCACCTGCCTGCCTGATACACAGCATGGAAAATGATAGGGTAGTAATAAATCAGAGGTTTGAGTTATTTTCAGCTGGAAAAGTATTCTAAAATAAAGCATTTTTTTGCTAGACACATAAAGCTTTCTGCTTCTACCAACGTCTGCTTTGTTATGTGTATAGGTTAGCATGTCACTAAATGCAAATGTTGTCACTTCTGCCTTCTTACTTTAAAATAAGAAAGGAGTAGTTATTTCCACAACATTCTTTCTAAGACTTCACCTCTTTGCCAGCTCAGCAGCAGCTTTCTTCTACTAGGGCATAACATTACTGATTGGAAAGGTTATTTTTTCCTATTTATTTTTCCATTTATACCCCTGAGTTATTTTTATAAATAACTCGGGGAAACAAACACACACAGTACTCTTATCTCCTCCTATTTTCCCCTACAATAACAACCCTATGACATGAATTGGGTTGAGAGTGACTGTGAGGTGATTTGGGCTGAGAGTGACTCAGCCAAATGGGAGCAGAACTTCCAGTTTCCTAGTTTCTAGCCTGGTGATTTAACCGCTACATTAAATTGACTCATGCACTCCTGACTTCTACTCTCAGTTTCCATAACTAGCTTAAAAGGACCGTGTCTGCTTGGATGTTTGGGTGTTTCCAGGATAGACTCATAGAGAGACATGGACTTCTGCAGGGCTATCTCCTTCTTTCCTTCCTCTTATGTTTCTTTTCTGAAGATTAATAAATGTGCACACACAAAAATAAATTAGTAGATAAACCAGCTAGGACATGTGGAATATAGTTCAAATCTTCTATAAGAGAAACTTATTTTCTTCTTCCTTTTTCTCAATATAATCTTCCTCACAGGAATGTTGTGGGGTTAAAATCAAGGAAGAGAGCACTAAGTATGTTGTCCATGGAAATGAGATGTGATCTAAATGGGAAGAAATGAATATTACAAGAGATCTATGGACATCATCACACTGCAGTTCCAGTAGTCACCATTAATCTTACTTGCTCTTCTAAAAATCAATATAATGTTTAACATTATAGTGACATAGAATAGAAATGTGGCTGTAATGAAAGGCATTCTGCATAGAGTAGCATCTGTAACCTAGTGCCACAGAGCCTTGGGGGTGGATTGAATTGTCTGAGTAAATAGTTTACTATAAATATTTCCATTGCGACAAAATGTATTTGAGTTCCCGCAGGGTAAGATTCTTTTCTTGTGACCATGTCTCCTATCAGACCCCAGTGTTGCTTAGTGTCTAGCCCAGTGTTTTTTAAGAGGACATAAGTGTATTGTTCTTTCCATTGGTTTGCCACATATTTCCCAAAGATATGCTTTTATTCCATGCTGTTTTCAAAAAGCGGTTCAAAAATATTGCATGGCTATCTTTTGTTATATACAATGCCAGAGGAGGAAAAAAGAGTTGAGGGGGGAGATTTAAGGGTATGCAATACTGGAGCGGTGAACAATAAGAAATTGAAACACAAAGATTAAGAAGTGGAAGTCTTTAGTTCTTGGCATTGGAATAAGTGATCATATATATTCAGCTGAAAAGGAATGTTGCTTTGCCCATGATAATCATGGCGAAGCTTAGATAAATAATTAAAACATAGGCAATCACATGTATCTATTATTATTATTGAGGCCATGCTAGGTAAAGAGACTGCTGAAGCATTTCTGATAATCTCCTGGGGATTTCAAGCCTAGGTTGTTTTTTTTCCTAGTGCTACCAAAAATAAAAAGCTCAAACTGCCTGTAGCTAAAATGCAGTCAGCAAGTTACATTTAAGGAAAAAAAGATGTCTGTCTGACTGTCTGCCTACCTACTTCTGAAAGCTTGCACAATAAAAACAGAAGAAAATGCTTCTTGTCTCAACAACAGTCTCTCAAAATATTTCCCAGAAAATACAAATAACAGAGATAGAATAAAATGGCTACGAGTACTTTTTAAAGTACGAGTTGTTATAATCAGTAATTCTGCTTTACTCCTCTAAAGAAATGCATTCTGAATAAGAATAAGATTTCCTCCAACAGATTCAGTTCTGCCTTGATACAAAATGGATACCAAGAATTATTGTGCACTGTGTTGGTCTCCCCATTTCCTGGTGAATATAGGAGGCCAAATGGAACTGAAAATTCTCAGATTTCAAACTGGAAGCAGCTGGGAGAAACAATGGCTGAAAGGGAAAGAAATATGGTGTTAACGAAAAAAACAATTCACTCTGATACATATTGTCACTGCCACTCATCAATATCTATGGAGATTCTCAATCATTCCTGTCATGATTGTCCCAGCTGTGCTTTTTCCAAAAGGCAACTGGACTTTCTTGTTTTTTTGCTTCCTTTTGCTTCTCATCCAAGAAGTGTCTTTAGTTCTCTGAAAAAAAACACTCATCAGTAGGCATCACTGCTCTACGCACAAATCCTCAAATTAGGGACTGATTTTTTTAAAAAAGCATGAACTTCATCCAAATGTTAACATGGCCCTAACCACATTGTACCCTTAAGCTTGCTTAATTGTAAGTCAATTTAAGAAAATTCAGTCTAGATTGAGAAACTTTTGTAACAGCTTGCAAAGTCGGGAGTGCAAGTTATTACATTCTCCCAATAAACAATTACTACTATGCCCTCCTAGCATTCTGTCTCAAAGAAGCAGTTGCCAAACATTTTCTATCCTTTGGTCCACTCTTACGGGACATACATAGGTTGGTATCACCATCACCATCACTATCACCATCGTCACCATCATCATTTTAGCCATTGTCTATCCACTGCAGGAAGAACGCCTCTTCCACATGTTTCCAATACGATCCTGAGCTTTCTTTTGCCAATTGGGCCCCCAATACTTGCTGATTAGATAGGTTTGTATGTGTGTGTTTATGTATAAAGTTAAATTTAATTTATATATCCAAAGTTAAATTATCAAAATGAATATATCGTATAAGCCAACAGAACAACTGGCATTAAAATAAAAGTTCTTTTCCTATTTCCCTGTTTGTCTCTAATGCCTTCCAAAATATTTTTACTGGAAATGCTATAATAGCATAATGCTTTTACTGCTTGCCTTCTATGTGAAAGGTTGCTGGTCCAAAGTCCAATGTTTTTCATTAGTATTTTTTCCTTGAATAGCATTTTCTTTGAGTGACACAAGTCCAACAGTTCATCTCTTTATCATTTTTACAAGTTATTGGAGGTAAAAGGTTTTCATTCAAGCCTCCAAATAGCCTATAGCCATAACCCTACTACCTCAAATGCCTTATTTAAAAAAAAAACAAAACACCTTAGGAACAATAGCTAGCTCAGGGATTTAAAAAAATCTGGTGGCTTTTGAATTGGAAATCTTCTATTTGCATGGAAAGTGTTATAATCATTACAGCACATGCTGTATACATATATACAACAGTAGTATTATAATATAATGTTATTATAGCATTATTTGTAAAAAAAAATAGTTTAGGGAGGAATTAAGAGATATTGATAAAAGTTAAGTCATTTGAGGAGGTATTCTTTTCTTTGTAAAATAGACAATGAACCCTTGGGATTAGCTTATACTAAATAAACTGAACCAGTCAAAACAGACAGAACCACTTAATGCAACATAAATGAGAAAAGTGCAGTAGAAATGTACCTGGCTCACCAGCAGTAACTGGGAGAGGATAGGATCTAGGAGTCCTAGTGAATATCCACTGAATATGAGCCAGCAGTATGCTGCAGCTGCCAAAAACGCCAGTGCTTTTCACTCAGGGATGCCCAGTTGGTGTCTCCATTCATGTTCCCAGCAGGAGCTGGAGCAAATGACAGGAACTCACCCTGCCCCACAACAGCACTCAGGTCTCAAACACAGGCTTGCTACTTGTCAACACAGGCAGTGGTGAGATTAAAATAATTTAACAACCGGTTCTCTGCCCTAATTACTGGCTGGGTGAGTGTGGCTGGTTGGGCATGGCCAGGGTGGGCATGGCCAGGGGGCATGATAGCACTCAGCCTCCTGCAACACTCTGCTATCCAAAACAGGGCACGGGGGTTAATTGCAAAATGTGGGCTTTGCTTTGTAACATCCAGATCCAGTGAGCAAGGGGTGTGAACTTCACAGAAAACACAGTTTTGTTTGGTTATGAAGAAATATCCCCAAAGTCAGATGTATAGTAAATGTAGACTGACTTTTAGCTACACACTTCCCCAGCAAATAGCAAATGTTGAAGCTCCAGGTAAAGAGGATTCATTTTAGGATGAGTAACCACAGTTTGCATGTTGGAGGTGCCTAAAGGAATTCTGGGAAACTCTATATTTCAAAGAACATTTGAGGCAGGGGTGCAGAATAGCCCTTCTCTGCCTGAGGCTGTAGAGACCCGGCACCAATCAAAACACTTTGTGAAGCAACTGATCAACACTGACAGGGTAAGCCACTAGTATATGAAAATAAGAGCAAACTCCACTCCCTTCTA
>JANHFL010000106.1:9942-21609 GCA_032468155.1 Oxyrhabdium leporinum
CAACCAATGATCCTCTGGGCAATGACGTTAACCCTCTGGAGCGCTGTCCTATCTGCCACTGTGCAATTGGCAAACCAGACACAGGGGCAGTTAAGTTAAAATACTCTCTACGGTGCAGCGGTAGAAGGTCACCAGCAGTTTTTCATTCAGTTGTTGTTTAACTCTGGAATTGAGTGCTCCACGCATATAATGTATGTGATATCTACAGTCATGGTGCAAACATCTTTATCCATCTGTATCTTAAAAATGCTGTTGTTCACAAGCACTTCCCTGACAGATATATCAAATAAAAGGAAGACATGAAACAACAACTTTGTGTTCTATTTTTCACACTCTGCCAGGAAGCCAGTGAATGAAATGCATGGGTGCATTTGCAACACCAGTCAGGAACACTGGAAATCAAATGTGCCTTTGGATCATGTAGTATTTGTAGAGAGCAATCTCAAGAGCCCAGAAAAAGATGCAGCTACTTTAAGATGACTTTAACAGATGCTATATGCTCAGTTACAGGTTCTTCAATATGAAAAGAACTGGGAGAGACAACATTTTGGCCAACAGATGATCCACTTGAAGCCTTGAAAGGATATTGTGGATGACCTTCCTTGGTGCAGATCATGGTTGATATCCAAAGATATTCACGTATAAGAAGACCCAAGTGGTGAAGAGATGCTGGATCCTTTTTGCTATCCCAGCTTATGTCCTTTTGGGCCATCATTTATTAGCTTATGAGATCCAGAGGTATCTATGCAAATAAAGAAGCTGTAAGAAGCTAAAACTTTGTGGTATGTCAGTTTTCTCCAAACTGCTCTTAACCAGGTGACTTGGACCACACATCACATCATCCTATAACCAGCATCTCCTTTAGGAAATTATAAAATCCAATATATCAGGTTGGAACAGACTGGCCTTCAATCAACCAATGAACTTATTTGGGCAAAGCCTACAAGCAAAGTTCTCCACTCTTCTAAAATCTCCTGTATTCTACCAATTTTCTATATATTAGAAATCCTTCAAAGCTTGCATGCAGAAAATGGACTAGCACTGATGGATGCATTTTGAACTTCTAGTTTTTATAGGTGAATTGTTCAAAACCTAATAACCCTCTAGATATGTCCCTGAAACATAGGGTGACGATGGGAATGGTAGACTATCTGGTTGTAGAAGGCTAGTTGACAGTACTTTGTATTAACTATGTTTTACATGCTACAATAGTATACTATTATCTCTTATGGATAATGTATATTCATCTGGAAATAAGATTTTTATGGATGGAGGAAGAAACGTAATCCAAATCCAAGGGACAGATCTATAGCCTAAGCATGATTGTCTACACAAGTTATCTTTTGTGAATGTTTGCTTTGAGGTCTTACTAGTTTCAAGCTTTGGGCTCTGTCTGTCTGTTCTTATAACTTTCTGTTAGCCTTTCAAGGATTAACAAATTGAATTTTAATCATTTTCTTTGAATCTTCAATGTGATGTTTAAGGCTAATAATGTGATTCCAGATGCCTCCTTGGGTGCCTTATCAAGCTTTCTGCCTTACCCAATGTACAATTTGTTTATTTAAAAATAAATATTGTATTCATTCAGGCTTATTATACTCAAAGGAGACTGAAAACCATTTGAACATATTTGTACTGCATGCAAGATTAGAGATATCTGCTTAAAGATAAAGACTTATAAATGCAAATGTTAAGTACTTGGCAGTCTTCACGTACCCTTAATCCAAGTTTCCAACCATTTTCACAAATATCAATTAAGACTTATAGCAACAGACCCCGAGGGTCTGTTAAGTATAATTGTTCTTCAGATGATAATAGTACAGCTTTATCGCAACATTGCTTCCATATAATTTAATGGTAACGTACAGGATTGGTAATGCAGTGGAATGCTACTCTACACATTATACATATTTTTCTCTTAGTGTAATCACGGAATTGTAAATTTGGAAGAAGCCATCAAATCTATCTCACTGATCAGTGAAAGCAAATCCTTGACAAATATTCAGCTTCTGTCTGATGACATCTAACGAAAGAAAGTCTTCCTACTGCCTTCAGGAATTGGGTTTATTGTCCAATTACTGTCCATTGCAGTCCTAAGTTTTTTCTAACATTCAATCTTCCTGAAATTTAAAACTACCTGCTGTGTCATTCACATTAGGATATCAGAATCTGAGGGATCCCTCTGAGGGATCCCTCTGAGGGATTGCCTTTTACTAAGAGTTTCTACCTGTCCAACTAGATTAACCAACTGGACGTGATGCAGATACCATCAGCCAAAGAGTGTTGGGGACCAGAAAATGAGCTTTTTCCGCTGTGGCCCCTCCATTATGGAGAGGTTACAATAGTCCCAAACCCGTTAGTCTTTTCTAAGGCCCTAAAAATCTGGCTATGTTCCTATGCCTGGGGTGCTGAATGCATTAAGGGCCCCGTTTCCGGCTGTACTTTTTAATCTGGATGTTTTTAGTGTCTTAAAATGTTTTTAGTATTTTTTAATTAACTGTAATATATTTTTTAAATTGTAAGCCGCCCAGGGTCATTGACTGAGATGAGCAGCTATAGAAATTGAATGGATGGATGGATGGCAATACCAATGACAATAGCATTTAGATTTATATCCTGCTTCACAGTGCTTTATAGCACTCTCTGAGCAGTTTACAATGTCAGCATACTACCCCCCAACAATCTGGGTTCTCATTTTACAGACCTCAGAAGGATGAAAGGCTGAGTCAACCTTGAACCCCATCAAGATTAAACTACAGACTGTGGGCAGAGTTAGCCTGCAATATTGCATTCTAACCACTGTGCCACCACGGTTCCTGGTGACTGAATGAATGAATAAATTGGGCTTTCTTCTGATACTCATTCAGGAATATGAAGAGTACAGTCCTATTCCCACTATTTATTGTCTTTTTTCAAAGTCAAACTTCTTCATTTTCCTTGATCTCTTCTCATCGTTTCCAGTCCTCTGATAACAGCTTTCTTCTTTCCATTGAATGTATCCGCATCGAATGGCAACCTGAAGTTCTCCATTTCAGCCTAATACTCATAAACCCTAAGCAAGTTCACCTTTACACCACCTTAAATAGAATGTGAAGTTTAGACACTCTTCTAGGAAGTAACCTTTCTCAAATGATGGTTTCTATAAGTCCGAACATGTGAAAATTATTACTCGGTTCACCAAATTGCTTACAGGGCACCCAAGAACAAAAGAGAAGAGGAAGAATGTGTGATCCTACCATAGCTCACCACTAAAGATTAAAAAAGTTGCAATTTATTGCACAGGAGTCAACTTACCAACTCACATTTACTGATGACAACAACCTCTCTTCTATAGTATAAGGCAAGACAAGAGATGGAAGTCAAAGAATAGAGCTTTTTGCTGGTTTCAGTTTTAGTGGATATCATTTTTAGACAACTTGGTATAGTTTCTTTTCTAGCATATTTCTGAGCATTGGCTCTTGAAACCTCAGCTTGAATTTGACCCTTGGTGACTACTTAAAAATAGTTGTAGAGTTTTCCATCCAAGTTCTGACAGGACTGACCCTGATTAGTTTTTTTCAAGATCGCTCAAGGTTGGCTAGGAAATGACAATTCATAGCTAGGATTGGCCAATAATATTTATTTGTAAGGTGACTGCTTTAAAATAGCGGTCTCCAACCGTTGTGACTTGGCGGCCTGGTGAGGGGAGAGGGGAACCGGGCCATGCAAGCTGCGCATGTGTATGCAGGTGCACCAGCATGCCGCTTTCGCAAATCAAGCTGTGCGCGCATGCATGCCGGCCCACCGCTCACGGGGCCCAGTTCCAAATAGGCCACAGACCGGTAGTGGACCACACCGGGCCCAGGGACCCCTGCTTTAAAATATTTTGCAATGCAGTGGAAGAAAGAACTCTTCATCAAATCAAGGCAAGTCCTTAGAAAGGAAGAAAGAGCGAGTGCACAAATTGTGATGAACAAAAGAACACAATATCTAGAAACTGGATAACCATTTCTTGCATGTATAGCTTCTTTCTTTTTTTCCAAGGAGTGCAGAAAAGCATCCAATTTCTCCAGATAACTTAATTAAATGGATTGAAGCTTAGAGAAAGGTCTGGAGAAGACTTGATTGATTGTCTCCTTTACCCCACCCCCCCCTTCTCACAGAATCTGGAGAGATTTTCACCCGCCCTTCCACAAATACATTTTAAACAAGACTTGAAATAAGATAAGAAATGAATGTTGGGGTCCACTATCTAATTACCAGGCATATTAAGAAATAACTGAGCTCACACATCGTGCTAAGCTGGTTTGTTTGTGGTTAAAAATCCAAAATATTGAACCAGGTATAGTACTAGGGTTTATAGTCAAAAGAGCTGTATTAATATGATGTAAGAATTCAGTCAATACATTTGGATGACTGAAGGTTTATGAAAAATGGCATATCTATGGGTTTTCAAAGCAGGAAAGATAGGGAATCAGGAGGATGAATGTAACTACAGATAATCCTCAATTTATGATTATTCAACGGCCTAGGGGAAAAAATGACTCACGACTTGTCCTCTCAATTATGACCATTGCATCATTCCCATGGTCCCATGATCGCAATTCAGGTGCTTGGCAACTGGCTTATCTTTACAACGTTTGCCGCCTCTTGTGGTCACGCAATCATGAACTGTGACCTTCTGAGCTGACTTCCTACAAGCAAAATCAGTTACGGAAGACAGGTTTGCTGAAAAACCATGAGATTCATTTAACAGCCATGGGATTCATTGAACCATGGTAAAAATGGTCGTAAAATGATATCCGGCCATGTGATGAATCGCTTAATAACCGCCACTAAAATTCCCGTCCCACTTGTGATTGCTTCCTGATGATTGCCATGGTGGCGCAGTGGTTAGAATGCAGTATTGCAGGCAAACTCACTGCTCACTGCCAGGAGTTCGATCCTGATCGGCTCAAGGTTGACTTAGCCTTCCATCCTTCCGAGGTCTGTAAAATGAGGATCTAGATTGTTGGGAGGTAATATGCTGACATTGTAAACTGCTCAGAGAAAGCTATAAAGCACTATGGAGCAGGATATGTCTAAATGTTATTACTATTGCTATTGCAATTGGATGCTTGTTGTCATCCATCCATCCATTTATTCAATTTCTGTAGCTGCTCATCTCAGTCAATGACTCTGGGCGGCTTACAATTTTAAAAAATATATTACAGCTAATTAAAAAATACTAAAAACATTTTAAAACACTAAAAACATCCAGATTAAAAATAGATGGGAGCAAGATACCAGGCTAGTCAGAAGTACAGCCGGAAACGGGGCCCTTAACACATTTCTGGCAGTGAGAACAATTAATTAATGTAATAGCTTGCCTCTTGAAGTTCTGGGTGCTCCATTACTGGAGGTTTTCAAAAATAGACTGGACAACTATGACAGGGTTGTATAAAGTTTCCTGCCTTTAGCAGGTGGTTGGACTAGAAGACCTTCAAGATACCTACCAGCCCTATGATTCTATGTTCCAGGTAGAGATAATGGATGATACACATACATTAAAATGGAATTGCACAGATTGCTATTTGCCATTAAATCAAACAAGCTAGACAATTTCTGAAGATGATCCCGCCTAGGGGTCTAGGTTTCGAGTACTGCATGTTATAGCAACCTTATAAATAGAAAAGTCTACAAGCCACAGCTTGGTGTGACTTTCATTTTCTTAACTATAAACTATACCAAACTAAGGAGATAGAGGTTATTTCAAATGCTGCCATTGCCACCACCTCCTATTCCTTCTTCCTTTGATTATAATATCTAACAAAGCTTACGTGTTTTTCAATCCACCTCACTGGAGATGATCTCAAAGTGTTGGAAGCACCATATGCAATGTTAGACCAAATTTATTATCACAGTTGTCAAGACTTCACACTAGCCTTAGAAATAAATCTCAGTGCACCAGGCTCAGCCCTATACTCATGGAGTTGCTTATGCCTAAAGTTCATGGAGGTAGCCCAACTTACACAATTGCTTTATTGCTGCCAGCACAGAAGTCATACAACTTCAGAAGATCTGTCTAATACTGAACGCAAAAAGAAAGCCGTCGCTTTCTCCTGTTGCAGAATTTAAATCCTCAGTCTCCTCTACTCACCTTTTAAATCCATTCCCAAATTTGGAAATTTGGTCGTTCGCTGAGATTAGTGGACATTTGCTCAAAGTTTACACAATGGTTCTACCTGGCCAGAGAGACACCAGTTGTCCCCTTCCTAGTTTTGGCCTTTACAAAAGATCTTACATCTAATACAGAGACATCAGATTGCATTTAGTGGTGTGCTCTGCCTCCAGCCTCTTTTGAATGTGGCACAATGTTCTCACATGCAAACAAAGTTCAAGAAAGTTCAAATTTTAAAGGTTTTCCATTCCCTTAGCTGAATTTGGTGTTCTCAAAAGAACTTATTAAGAAATACAAATTCAAATATTTTATCAAAGCGTACGGAGTGTTTTTGAAAGTCATCCTACACATACCCAAGAGAAAGTGGATTTTAGTAATAAGCATACGATGCGCAGAACTTTGCTTTTAACTGAAAATGCTCTCTGGAGCTTAGCTCATTGTTTTCTGGTGAGGAAAAAAGCGAGGGCATAAGGTATAGAAAGCTGATTGCCAAGAATTTTAATTTGCAACCGGTGACCACAACAATTGCAATAGGTAAACCTATTTGTTGGATAATTGTCAATGATCTAACAAATCATTAATCAAACCAACATCGCTGAAACTACTCAAGGAAGGACATTTTATAGATCGGGGTGTCAAACACATAAGGCCTGTGGGCTGGATCCAGCCGTCCTGGAAAATATAAGGTGCCAGCCCGTGTTGCTTCGGCCCAATCTACCCAATGTGAAGAGGAAACATCGGGCCAGTGTGGCTTCGGCCTAGTCTACTCAGTGCGAAGAGGCAACATGCCAGCAGTTTGGGGAGTGGTGTCAAGGTGCCCACGTCCACCCAGTTGGCCACACCCACCCTGTCTGCCACGCCCGTCCGCCCCCCCAGATCAACCACAGCCCGGATGTGGCCCTCAATGAAATTGAGTTTGACACCCCTGTTATAGATTATTCAATAGGCTGTACAGTGCAAAACTAATTGTTAGTTATCCCAAGTACCATGGATTCTGTTTCTCAGTAACTTTCAGAAAAGTTCATCCTTCAAAAGATATCATCATCGTCATTTTAGCCATTGTCTGTCCACTGCGCTTTCTTTTGCCAATTGGGCTTGCAATACTTGTTGATGTTGTCGACCCATTTTGTTTTAGGTCTCCGTTAAAAGGACTCCAAGATCCCTCTCACAGTTACTACTATTGAGCCAGGTACCACCTATTCTACACCTGCGTCTTTGGTTTTTCTTACTTTTCTCACCACTGAATTTCATTTTATTAGATAGGGCTCAGTATTCAAGTCTGTCAAAATCGTTCTGTATCTTGAGCCCTTCTTCTGGAATGTTATTCCCACCAGCTTGGTATCATCTGCAAATCTGATGAGTTGCAGTTAAACTTCTAAATATTTCATCCTCCTGAATTTGCTGAGCCAGTTCTGACAAAGGAAAAGGGAACGTGATGCCTACCATTATTTCTGATACCACCCACTTGATTCAGCAGGGAATGTGAACATTTCCTTCCCTACTTCTCTGAATCAAAGCATTGCAGGATCTCAAGTCACATTTTAATTAATAGATCTATCAAAGTTGTATAGCTGCCCATCTCACAAGACGACTCCGGTCGGTATACAACAATCAAATAAAAACAACAATTAAAATACAATCACTATAAAAACATAAAACAAAAATTATTAAAATTGAAATATATTAAAAAGCAAAATATATAAAGCCTGGGCAGGAGTGGAAAAACCTGGGGGCAGAATTAAAAGAGGGACCAGCCTAGAATTCTTACGTAGCCACAAACAAGCTGCCCTTGAGGGCCATTGACCCTTATCTAACTCCTAGCAGGTATTAACTGTTACTTGAGAATATTCCTTCATATAGGCATGAGTAGCAATAAATCAGTTTAACTGGATGTTATGGCAGACCTGATCTTTCATGACTGACAGGCATGAAGAGACTGAAGCCATCTTAAGATGTCATCAGTTCCATGGGACCTCCAAACCTGGTGTCACCCCCAGATCTTGAAGAATTTCCAGAATATCAAAAAGGACGGAGCTAATTAAATATTGAGGGACCTTCAGAACATTAGCAGGGATGGAGCTAATCTCACTTTGGTGGAGGAGAGGTAGAATAAGGTGGGTACATTGGCAGAGAAGGCATGTCTCTTCTGACCCATCAGATCTAAGTCCCTAGTAATTGGTACCCGCAACATGCCTTCTCTGCCAGATCTTTTTTTTTTTTTTACATAAGTTTTTATTTTATTTACAATCACTCTTCTGTTACACGGTGTGTCGTCTGGGTACAAATATTTGCGAGGATAATTAAAATTACAAATCTATTCTTATAATAATATTTACTAATATTATTATGTTCAATTTTGACAGGTGGCCTCAACGACCCTCTAAAAAGGATGCAAATGGACCAGCTGTCTGCAAGGAGCATCAATCCTTCTGTTTCCCCACCATCCGGTCAGAGCGGAAGAAGCTCCTTGGAGGAGAAGTGAAACGCCTTCAAAGAAAAAACAGAAAGTCCAGTTGCCTCTTGAAAAAAAGCACCTTTGGGACAATCAGGACCAGGCTGACTGAGAATAGACATTTAAACGAACTGTTGTAACTCAAGGATTACCTGGAAAGCTGGCCTCTGCAATGGACTGGCGGTGACTTGATCGATGCCGATGTTTTTTATATAATGCGCCAATTGTTTCAGGACGGTGCCCATTATTATTACTACTAACTTTACATTTACACTACCAAGCACGGGGTGAATGACCTACATGGGCGCCAAATGTGGAGACAGAATGCAAGACCTCTGGGCCAACGCTTTCATTTATTTTTATCTATTTCATTTGTCACATTTTATAGAATAGAATAGAGCGGGAAGGGACCTTGGAGGTCTTCTAGTCCAACCCCCTGCTCGGGTAGGAGACCCTGCACCATTTCAGACAAAGGGTTGTCCAGTTTCTTCTTGAAAAGCTCCAGTGATGGAGGACCCACAACTTCTGGTGGCAAGCTGTTCCACAGGTTAATTGTTCTCATAGTCAGGAAGTTTCTCCTTAGTTCTAAGTTGCTTCTCTCCTTAGTTAGTTTCCATCCGTTGCTTCTTCTCCTGCCCTCAGGGGGATTTGGAGAAGAGCTCGACTCCCCCTTTTTCGTGGCACAGCCCCTCAAATATTGTGGAAACAAAAGTTGGGACATCTTTGTTCCCACTTTTATTATTTTTAATCAATAACTCAAGGCGGTGAACGTAGTTAATACTTCCTCCTCCTCCTTAATTTCCCCACAAAATCAACCCTGTGAGGCAGGACGGGCTAAGAGAGGGACTGGCCCAAAGTCACCCAGATGGCTTTGATGCCAAAGGCAGAACTAGAACTCATCGTCTCCTAGCGATTGGCCCAACGTCACTCAATTGCTTTTCAGGCCTAAGGAGGGACTAGGACTCACCGTCTCCTGGTGATTGGCCCAAGTCATCCATCTCACTTCCCTGCCTAAGGAGGGACTAGAACTCACATCTCTTGCTGATTGGTTCAAAATCACCCAGCTGGCTTTCTGTCCGAGGCGAGACTAGAACTCACCATCTTGTGGTTTTTAAAATGGTGCCTTAACCACTAAGCCGCACTCTCTTTTTTTTTTTTAAATTAAATTATTACTATTGAAAAGAACTTCAAAGCACATCAGGGCCTATAAAAGATCCCCTTGGGTTGCTACAACCAATAATCCACACAAAAATGCCACCATTTTTGTCATCATTGTGTTCCCATTTAAAGATTTTTAAAAATGTTTAAAAAAATATGTGTATATTGTCAAGAGCCTTCTGCGTATCCTCCTTGGCAACCGAAAGGCAGAAACTCAACTAAATTTGGTTTAAGGGTGCCCGTCTCTGCTGTGGGCCTGCCTGAAGTCCCTCCCCTACCCTGCTGAGCTTCACTGCTCCTGAATGTGGAGGTTCTACAGCATGGGTTCCGGCATTCCGAAAAAGGGGAAGCTGCGCAAAAGAGACAGCCCTTCAGCCACACCACGGAGTAGGGACACGACCCACGATATCCCGCCAACTTTCCAAAGGATGCCTTCAAAAACTCACACCACCCGAAACGACGACAAAAAAAGAGAGAAAGAAACTCGGGACAGATGTTTTCCCACGGTCATCTGGGTGGATGAAGTGGGGGGGGGAAGGATTATCTGGCAGAGACTTCCCTATTTATTCTTCCTCCCACCCCCACCCAAAAAAAAATCAGATTTTTTTACACAAGCGTCCGGTGTGGATGGAGTAAGGAATAATAATTTAACTGGTATTATTCGCACTCCTCACTTGCAGACGGTAATCCAGACGGGTTGCTTTGAGATGAGTGGACTTCAAGTCCCAGAATTCCCTAATCAGGACATTTTAAGATAGGTGGACTCCCAGAATTTCTTCTTCAGCCAGCATGCTTTAAGAAGGATGGACTTCAACTCCCAGAATTCCTCCACAAGTACGCTTTTAAGTTGTGCAGATTGAAACTCCCAGAATTCCCCAGCCAGATGATCTTCAGCTCCCAAAATTCTTCCAATAATACATTTTAAGATGGGAGGAATTCAACTCCCAGAATTCCCCAGGCAGATTTGCTGACTGGGGAATTCTGGGAGTTGGAAGTCCACACACTTTAAAGCAACTTGGGCTGAAAACCCTGATCTGTAATATCCCTGAAATGTAGGTAGGGCCTTTTTGTTATTTGCAGCTGCTCAAATTAAAACCAATTTTAAACCTGCTCTCTCTCCTATTATGCTACCTTTAGGCAAGTAACAACAATTCTCTGGTCAATTATACTATTTACATTCCTTCAACTTTGGCGTGCACCGACTTTATTCCTTTTGATTGTGATAATGTGTTGAATTACACTGGTGTTGTTGTTTTTTTCTCTAGGTAAGACACGGGATCACCGAATCACCATTTTGGAGAATAACTCAAGAGGTCATCCAGTCCAACCCGTTGCAGTGTCTCTCCTTCCCTTCATCAGGGCCTCTGCTGCCCTCTGATTCACTATGAATTTACTATGGTTTATTTGGATTGCTTTAAAGAAAAAAAAATTAAGGCTGGGTTGGCTAGAAGTGAATCTGTATGAAATTGCAGGTAGTCCTTGATTTATGTCCACAACTGACCCCAACATTTGTGTTGTTAAGCAAGACAGTTGTTAAGTGAATTTTGCCCCACTTTTTGCCCAGTTGTTAAATGAATCACCATGGCTGTTAAGTTAGTAACCTGGTTGTTAAGTGAATCTGGCTTCCCGAGGTCGAAAAAGGGGATCACATGACCCCGGGACATTGCGACCGTCATAAATACGAGTCAGTTGCCCAATGTCCAAATTTTAATCACGAGACGCTGCAGGATTAGAAACGTTTGCTACCTGGAGTTACCTATACATAGTAGAAAAGGCAGCGTATAAATCTCCAGATTAACTCCAGATTAAGAGAGTTGGAAGGGACCTCAGAGGCCATCTAGTCCAACCGCCCTCCCAAATCTTGATAAGAGAAATAAATAAAAACGAGTTAAAACTGACAGGTAAAAATGCAAAGAGT
>JANHFL010000107.1:0-14430 GCA_032468155.1 Oxyrhabdium leporinum
AGTTGAAGTTTCCGGATGCTCCTGTTAGGGAGCCCCATGTAGAGGGCGTTACAGTAGTCCAAGCGGGATGTGACCAAATGAAGCTACTTATTCTGCCAAGGCCTGTTTTGTTTACTAGCATTTCTATAAACCCAATAATAATGGGTGGAGTGCCCAAAATTAACCATTAATAAATCACAAATTTAAACTCAGGTTAGAAACCAGCCAGAATTTAACTATGCAGTGTTCGTTTAATGCTTGTGGGGTGTGTCACACATGATGCTACCACCAAACTAATGTCATCATTTGGATTGGGCATTTACAGTTAAGAGTAGCAATCCTGATGATTATCAATTACAATTTAATAGAAGAAACCTGAGCTACATCCAAGCTATTTAAGCATGATACTAATTCTACATATGGCTTTTTAATCTGCAGAAGCCATACTGAGCAACATCTACCTCAGCAACAGCCCAAGTTGTCAGCTGGACAACTGACAAACTCCACTCTTTCCAGTCCCTGAAAATGCAGGGAAAATCAAAGAATGGTGAGGAGAAAGGAGATATTTCAGTAACTGTAATGTAGAGCTGTCAAACACGTGGCCTGCGGGCTGGATACATCACGCACTGGACATGTTCATGCCCGGTTTAGCATAGGGGAAAAAAGTCCTGATACGTCACGTGACGATGCCGTGACATGAGTCTGACACCCCTGCTCTAATGCAAAGCACATCTCTCCAACACACTATGTAGCATGTTCCTCTTTTAGCATTACTGTATTTTGAGAATTTGCACAGGCAGACGAGTACATACATGTACCCTTCTGATACTCAGTGAAATCAAGATCATTATGGGAATTTTAACCCCTTCAGGTGAATTGAGACTAGAGCAGGGGTGTCAAACTCAAGGCCCAAGGGCCGGATGCAGCCTGCGGGGTGCTTATATCTGGCCTGTAGGGCCGGCCTGGAAATAGCGAAGGACCGGCCCATGGTGTCTTTAGTAGCCAAAAGGGGGATGTGGGGGGTCAAGTGAGGCCTCCCCATGCCCCATTTTCGGCCTGGATGGCCTCCTGCAGTACTCTGCCAGCCAAAATGGGGCATCGGTGGGGGGGCGCATGCAGCCCTGAGCCCCATTTTGGCTGGCAAAGTGCTGGAAGCTGTTCAGGCTGAAAACAGGGTACGCGGGGACGTGCGCACCCCCCATCCCATTTTGGCCGGTAGGGTGCTGCAGGAGGCTTCCATCCTGTCTCCCCCGACTGCCTGACCCCATAATGCTGATCTGGCCCACAAAGAAAGCCAGTTTGACATCCCTGGGCTACAGCATTCAGAATTTCTACTAGTTTGGGAGGTGATTTATAATGTGTTACTTCACAGAGGCTCACTTACCTGGAAAGAATGATTGTTAAGTCATTTATTTAGGTCAAGATGTGAAGGGTTTAAATTCCAGCAGTCTGACAATCTTCATTTTATTGACTTGCTTTGAAAACCAAGCCCTTTAATCATACTGATAGTATTTCAATCAGATGGAAGATTTAAGAAGAAAAAATGAGGAGTGGGCAGTGAAGTGCATCAAGCTACAGGGGTTTTGAAGGTGTTTGCGGGGAGAGGGAGTAGCATTCTTCAAATAAAAATTGGATGAAATTTGGGTCTCCTTCTGGACAGTTGGCTCCTGCTCAAAAAGCCATGGCCAGGAGGGCCTTTGCATAAAGTCATCCCTTCCAAATAAAATGAAAAAAACCCTCTGATACTCATATTCCCTGTTTAACTTAACATTTGGTTCACAGTAGTCCTCGACTTACAACCATTTGTTTAATGACTGTTTGAAATGACAAAGGCACTGGAAAAAGCGTTTTTCACACAACTGTTATAGCATCTCCAAGGTCATGTGATCAATATTTGGTGGCTTTGGCAACTGACATGTATTTATGATGGTTGCAGAGTCTGGGGGTATTATGATCGTCTTTTGCAATTTCCCGACAAACAAAGTCAACAGGCAAGTCGGATACACTTAACAACCATGCTATTAACTTAACAACTGCAGTGATTCACTTAACAGTTGTGGTGAGAAAGGTCATAAAATGAGGCAAAACTCATGTAAGCTCTTACTTATTAATAGAAATTTTGAGGCTTGATTGTAGTCATAAAACAAGGACTATCTGTATTTGCATGGGAAATATGCCTTTACCTGGGGATCATGATGATGTTATTTTGTTTAATCCAAAAATTTGTTTGCTTTGACACACTTCAACTCCAAAGAAAATAAATGCATATTTATTTTTTTAAAATAACTGGAATGAAAGGATTAATGACTTCCTTTGATACATGTGTAATGTGAGCCCAGTCAAAATTTCCCCCCAAAATGTATGTTTTGGAAAGCAGCTAATAGCAATTCTTAATGTATTATTATTTAAAGCTGCCATAATTAGAAAAACCTTACCATCAACTCCTGTATTCCTAAAATGGCCTCCTCAATATAACAAATCAGACAACCACGTTGTTAATCAAAACAATCTAAGAAATCCACACAAGGTATTCAGATTGTTTATTATCAAGAGTATGACAAACACTTCGCCATACTGTGTCAACATGCATCCGGATTCTAAATCAACTTTTTAAAACAGCACTTGCAAAAATTACAGTTATTTAGTCATTATTTATGATTACATACATTTTGTTAATGAGCACTAGAACTGATTAACAGTATAACTAAGTAATCTGTTATTGCTTGTCGACACTGCAGCTTTGGATCCACTCGAGAGAATCCACTGAATGCCTGAGTTATCAAACTGCATTGTTTTATCAAATGCAAACTATAAAATGCTGGAGAACACTTAAATACCTACTAGTGAGTATGATCTATTCCTACTACATGGGCATGCCAAGTTCATTATCTTCTAATGTAGCCTTAATCCTGCCATTGTTATTTTATCATACCTTTGGCAAGAACTCAGTCCATGTGGCTTTCTAGATATAACTAAACTATAATTCTCAGGAACGTACTGTATTCAGCAGGGTCAAAGGTGAAGGATAACGGAAAGAGAGTTTAATAATATTTTGAAGGGGCCACATTCTTCTGTTCTATAATTGAGTAAAAATCCAATAAATTAATATAGATCGAGTGACAGAGGCTGCTTTCAAGCATCCTTCAATTGATAGCCTGTTGCAAAATTAAAGATGATTTTTTGAAGGGGGACTTTGATTAAGCAGAAGTGGTGGCTGCTGAGGGGCAAACCAGCCAACTTTTGTATGTCCACTGACCCTCCCTTTGCATTTATGGATCAATCACTCATGCATTCCTGCCTAGGATTCCAGATTGAGTATTTCCAAATATAAGATTCAGTCTGAAAAATTGGCATGTACTCTGCCAATGTTACGTCAGAAAAAGATGTTTTGTCCATGTCGTAACTTCAGCCCCAATATTTAGTGTTGTGATAATGATCAGCCCCTATATTTAATTTGGATACAATTCATGTTATACTTGTGACAGAAATGGATTTCTATGCTTTTTTCATGCTTGCAACATCTGGTATAAAGAGAGTAATGTATGACTATGGAATAACAACAGTGTTTTAAAATATTCAAGATACATTCCAAAATCTTATTTTCATTGCAGGAGTAACTGAGAGTTCCTGACATCTCTGCAAGCTTAAATATCCCTCCCATATCCATTTTAAATTTATAGTACAGGCAGTCCTTGATTTAACAACTGTGGCAAGAAAGGTTGTAAACTGGCCCAACACTCACTTAACAACTATCTTGCTTAGCAATGAAAATGTTGGTCCCAATTGTGGTCATAAGTTGAAGATTACCTGTATGAGTTTCTTCCTTTTAAAAAAACCTCATACAATACATATGATTTTTAACTAATTTGACAAATAGATAAAGCATTAGTAATGGGATATTGGGCAACAACAAAGATAACTTTGTTAGGCAGATGTAGAGATGAGGTGAAGGTAATCACGAGTTATCCTCGACTTATGACAACAATTGGGACCAGAATATTGGTCACCAAGTGATGTGATTGTAAAGCGAGACATCACATGACAGCATCGCTTAGCAATTGCAATCCTGGCAATTATCATCTTTCCAAGCCATTCTGTGCTTGGTTCCTTCCAGGCCCGAGTCTCAGTAAGATAAGGGATTGTCTCTGACACCCACCCACCCCCAATCTCTTCAACTTAGGCACCTGCACCCTGTCGTCACCATATTAATTTTCTTGATTTGAACTTTATCCCACCTTTATTGTTTTTAATTTTAGTTTTTAATTTTAATTTTAGAAATCATGATTTAAAAAAAAAATAATGCTCACTGATGTTTGAAATATAGCTCCTGCCATGATGCTTGAGGACCAAGCGTGGTCTTTGGCCTGGAAAAATGGTACACTCATAGTCTAAAAAAGGATCCAGGTTCTGGAATACTGGCTTAGAAACTTAATAAAACAACTTGGAACAAAAACATCTTTTTGACATTGACCTGGGATATGATGTCTGAAGAGTCTTCCTTGCAGAGAGTGAAGGCTTCTGGTAGAACTTACAAGGGTGCGAGAGAGATGTGCTGTATCTCCTAATGTAGCTGGCTGATGGTCTTCCTGAGTGGTGTTATTAAGAGGTGAATATCTGAACTACATCAAATGTTTTTTTATCTGCCCAGCAACCCCAGAACTGCACAACTCCCGGACTGTGTGCTACACTCCAGGCAGCTGCAGATGTCCCCGTTAAGTGCCAGTTGCTCTTGCCACCCTGCCTTCCAAGACTCCTTACACCCTGTGCCTTGCCACTCCAGCTGACCTTCACTGCCCCGTTTCTGAACTGTGTGGAGCTAACTTTGCGAAGCAAAAAAAGGGTAGGAAAAAGTGCAAAGGGTCCCTTTCCTTTTCATCATGCTCCCAGACTGTACAGGGCTGGTTTTGCATAGCAAAAAAAAAAAGGGGGGGAACCCAAAGCAGCCTTCCCCCTCCCCGCTTTTTCATGGGGATGGGACAACTTGCCACAGCCAACTCACCATGGCCAACTCACTGCTGGACAACTCACCTCGGACAACTTGCCGTGGAACAATTTAACAATTCTATTTAATTATTTATTTAAAAATAAAAATTATTTTAATTTTTGCCATTTACATTTCATTCTGTCCCTTCTTTTGCATCCTTTTCTGTAATGATTCTATTCCACCATTTCTTTGATATTAATGTAACTCTTGTTCTGTGGTGAGTTGGCCGTGGTGAATTGTCATAGACCCCTTTTTTGCAGTGCAAAGCCAGCCTCAGCCTCTCCTGGGAGCTCTTTGCAAAGGGACATTTTGGTCCTCTGCTGCCTTTTGTGCATTTTTTTTTTCTGCTACAAGCAACCAGCCCTATACAGCCCAGCATCCAAGTTGGGCAGCGGGAGGAGGATGGCAGTGAAGGCCAGCTGGGTTGGCTGAGCAGAGCAGCAGGGTGCCAAAAGGCCCTAGATGGGGGGAGTTGAAGTGTCCCAGGGGTCATAAGTGCGGGCAAACTGCCAAGCAGCCAATTTTTTTAATTAGTTGATAATATAAAATACAAAAATATAAAAGAAAATAATAGGAAAATAAGGGAGAAGGGAAGGGAAAAGGGGAAGGAAAAGAAATTAAAGGCATTGACTTCCAACTCCCTTTGGTGCAAGATAATAGCATCAAACCTCAACTTTTTACTTTAGTGTAAACTACCATAGCGATTTCTATATCAACAAAACTATTTAATTGGTAAAACCCAAAATCAAAGTTCCATTTTTTCTACCTGAAACACAAAGTCCAGTAGAAACAAAAATAATTGTGTTTTTTTCTTTAATCAAGGCAGTCAATTTAGCCATCTCTGTAGCAAAATTTTGATCATGCTGCAGGCGTGCTGCAAAGGCTTTAAGTTTAGGCACAGGTTGTAAGTCCCTTCATAATTTCTAATGGTTGCTGAACAAATGGCCATAAGTTGAAGACTACCTGTATCAGATAGATAAATCCATGAACAAACTGCGTGTGTCTGTTTTTTGCAGACAAAGGTCCATATCACTGTAAAGTAGAATAGAGATTTGATTGATTTGCTTTCTCCCTCCACATTCCAAATAGCATTTTCTCATTCTTAAGAAATGGGACAAGATGAATGAAAATAGATACAAAGAACATTATTTAAGCTCAAATTATAGCATCTTTCCTCCCAGATGAAAAAAAAAATAATAGCAGATGAAAATCACCAAAAACAGGTCCAATTATGGGTGTTCTCTTTTTATTGCAATATAGAACTCAATAGGACAGTAAATTGGCTATCCTTGTCTTAAAATGTGACTAGAACTAGATCCAGTAACAAGCAAGTTGTGCAAATTTGTACTGTCATTCTAGGACAGCCTCCTACCATCTAGCACTCTCCATATGTGATAGGATTACGATTGCCAGAATTTTCACTAACTATTACCAAACTGTCTGGGACTCCTAAGAGCAATCCTGCAATGTCAACATAGCCAAAGATACTAAATTTGGAAGAAAACTATATAAAAAGAGAAATCTTTATACAGATTTTGCCATCAATGCTGTTGCACGTTTTTCATTCTTTGTTCAATAAAAATAATTTGATACAGGTATGTTAACCATTGTTTATTGGATAACTGGAACAATTCTTCTATAGATTTAATGGGGGTTCCACAAGATGATATGCATCTTGAAGGCTATAGCTCGGTAGATACTCTTGCTCTGATGAGTAGCAAACAGCATTGTGTTCGCATTCACATTCCAAATGACCTCTTCCTAATGGACTTCACAGCACTGCAAAACCCTCTATGTAGCTTCAACAAACTGCCATTTGTTATAGTGGGAAGGGAGCATCTGACAGATACCATCAGATCAGTTTATAATTTGTTTTGATGTTAAGCAACAATGCTCCTATCTTGTACTAATAAAGAAAAACTTTTGAAGCTTACGGTTAAAATGCTCCTATTTTGTCTACTAGTTGAAATGTACATCTTAAGTAACAAAATGATGAACCTCCAAGGCATGAAAGAACTACCTTTCAGTCATTCAAGTATATGATGCAAAAATATGCTGTCATTTTCAAATTAATCCATCAAGGTGAAATATAATAATTATATAGCACTTCAGTTAATTCTATGTTCTCTCTTTAGTTATTTTTCTACATTAGTGTAAACTGCTCTATATATTGTTTCTTCCAGAAGATGTAACATACATTTTACTAAACAAGGCATCAGTGGAATTAATTATAACGAAAGCATGTAAGTGGTGTAACCCTATTATACACATTCTAGTCTCATCTTTTAAAGCCTTTAATATTTGAGTGTAAGGTCCTCATGTCTAACCATTTAATACTAAAATCAGAGGAATGAACTTGGAAACTTAATACGATCTGCAATAACATACTGCCGTTGGAAATACAAATGCCTTTTCCAGTCCCAGCTTCAAATTAGCACCTGGTCTTTCTCCATGTGCTTTTGGTGGCATAACCATTCAAAAGCTTGATTAATATTTTGTTAGTTTGACAATTAAAATATTAACTCCATTTATACTTGTTTCCGATTTATTTTGCAAAATTATCTCCCTTTCCTTCCTCAAAATCAATTGGCAAATGGTTGCTACTCTGAATCATAAATAATAAATCATACAGTGCTATTACAAGTAGTCTCTGACAAATAACTGTAATAGAGCCTGCCTATTATGGTCGTTTGTTGTGACAGTCATAAAACTGGCCACAGGCCCAATTTTATCCTTTTATGGAAGCAAAGAGAAGGCTGTGATCATTAAACAAACCATGGTTTATGGGCAGTTTTATAACTATTGTAAAGCGCAGTCACATGACCATGAGATGCTGCAAATGCAGCATGTTGCCCAACACCTGCAGTTCAGTCACATGACTGCGAAGGGGGTCTGATTGTCAAAACTTCAAATTTCGGTTGTAAGTTCTCTTTCTCAGGTCAGTTGTAACTTTGAACCGTCACTAAGCAACAGGTCGTAAGTCAAAGATGCCTGAAGTACCACATAAAAGTGGTGCAGGCTAAGAATTTAGGCTGTATTTAAAATACTGAGATCTTTTGAACAGACATGTGATGGGGGAAATTCAACTTCTGCATTATTAGACTGATAGTTATTGCTGATGTGCATGAACTCTGTAACTGTGTATCAATTCCCACTTTCTGTTCCTAGAAAGCTCTGTGCGGCATGAGAATTTGCAGCAAGTTTTAATGACCTGAGAAAGATGCAGACTGAGCGTGTGTGTGTAAGGCTGATTGTGCTAGGTGACCACACTTGACATTCACAGTATGCAGGGGATCCAGCCAAATATTAAATTGTGATTTTCTGATAAAGAAGGAGCGTTTGCCTACAATTTAAATAACTACCAAGAATTATTGATAGCCTTTTAAGAAGATACAGTACACCAAAATCTCGTTAGATTTGTCCTAAAACAGTACATGACAACTGGAAGAGAAAAAAAATTGCCATAGTAATTTTATTTATAAGTCAAAAAAACATTATCAGTGCAGCCCTAAGAAAACGTAAGTTTATAAACATAAAGTAACACTCTTGGCAAGAAAAACATGGCTACCCAAGTGTTTCCAGCATTTTACTAGTCTGTATATAAAATCTTCTCAAACAGATATAAAGATTAAAACTATTTTGATTTTTCTAATAACTCTTCAAAGATATTTGTTAATTTTTTTCCTCCCCTTTTCCACTGATTTTTACATAGAATCTAAATGGCTGCTTCCAAGAATCTATTTTTTTTTTTAAAAATGGTATCACTCCATGCTTCCTTTAAAAACATCAATATGGCCTTTTAATAATATTTTCTTTCTTGTCCAGTAAAATATGCTTCCAAAACAGTTGATCTTAAAAAAAAAGCAATGATTTGCAAGTGAAGATCAGACTGGTATGGAAATTTCTTCACAATCCATGCAAACTAAACTTTTAAAGGGCCAAATTATTGTAAAATATACCATTTACCTACACAGATCTTCATATATACCACTTAATTTTAGTTTCTGGTAGTGGCTCTATGACAAACATATAACACATGACTAGAGCATACTTGCTTAACTTGCTGTATCCTATTGCAGCACTGATGCTGGATGAACCTAGAAGGAATCAGGAATCCTGGATCACTTGTCCTAAAGGATAAGGTCTTTGTCCATTAGGAAAAGCCACTGAAGGCATATTAATCCTCTTCCAGTTCTTCATCCAGCAAGATTCCTCACAGTTTTGCGGCCATGAAATTGATATGAGGTTTCACCAGAGGGAAAAGTGGTAGGCTGCGTTTGAACTCAGTCATGTTTTCAATCACAATCGGCTGAAAATAAAGCATTTTAGAAAAATAGCCATTGAGAACCAAGCACGCTCCTACTAATATGCTGCACAAGACAGGCAGAGTCACTGAAAGCTGAAAAAGGCACAGGTTTTAACTGCAAAACCATCATTAAAAAACAAAGCCAGAAATCAGACTTGGACCCAATTCTTCTGAAATAGGATTGTGTATTCTATTGTATAAAAGTTCAATGCAACAATAAGGTGAAATCTGCAGACAAAAACACTACGTGCCAATGTGAGTGAAAAAATTAAGCTCTATGTAAAATGTGCAATATTATTGCCAAAAGATGGATTTGAGTCAACCAGGAAATCAGCTCAGGAAAAATTGCTGACAGTTTAGAATGACCAACCGAGAAGCTGCCTATCAGCATTTGAATGAATTAACAAGCAAATGCTAAAAAAGGAATTTTAGACAGACTGAAATCAGAACAAATGCTCAATTAAGGCAAAAATGTCTTAATGATAAATTATCTATTGCTTGTGAGTTAAACTCACTGTACTGTCATACACCTAGTTACCTAATCAGTGTAAATAGGTTGATTGGTTGTGCTTGTTTTTTAGTTGCTTCTACATTTGGGTGTCCCGCTCAACTTTTTGTCAAGACTGTCTGGCAGGAACTGCTTCTTGTGCTTTTTGTAAACTTATGCTTCTGTTGTTTAGTGATATGATCTAATCAACTTGTTTTCTATCATCATCTTTTTTAATTATTTCCATTTTTCCATGGTTCTCTCCAATGATTCTTGCCTGCCCAAGTGAACTGGTTTTACTTCATCTGATACTGAATCTTTGGGGCCCACAAAATTCTAACTGCTTCTCTTGGTCATCATAAATATTCTTCTGTAGGCACTTGGCATGATGCACTTTTCTAAGGTCTATCAACAATTTGTGATGGTCTGTGTAATCAAAAGTCTCTACATAATCCATCAAGCAAAAATAGATGCTCTTTTGGAATTCTCTTGCCTTTTCCAAAATCCACTGGATGAATTATATGATCTTGGGTGCCTTGTTTCCTTTGAGCCCAAGTTTACATTTCATAATTCCTGTTTCATGTATTGTTGAAGTCTCGATTCCAAAGTCTTAATCAATAACTAATTAGCATACTAGATAAATGCAACTGTTAATAATTCAAACATTATTAACCAGATGGCATTTTGGGCACTTCTCTTTTAGAAATAGTTATGAAAATAGCTTTTTTTTTACCTGTGGCAGTGGTGGTGCTGGTGTTAGACTTATATCATTTTGGCTTGGAAACTCTCCTACAACAGGACCTATTTAATAATAATAATAATAATAAATATTTTAAAGACTAATAAAGAGCTCTATAACATATATTAAAAAGATAAAAGATACATGTTGCTTCCTTGTACTTGGAAATCCTTGCTTCCTTGTACTTGGAAGTTTGCAGATTTTTTATCAAAATAACAGCCACAAAGGATGGCTGCCTGCTTAAACTCATATGCAAGTGTCTGAGGACAATGTGTAAAATAGCAGAATATCTTTCAAAAGGAGACAAACACAAGTCTTTCATTATTGAATTTGTTGGTAACAGGATACTGTTGACAAAACGGTGTTTGGATATTCCCTCAGTTGTTTCTAGTTTTGAATTATGACCAGATTGTGGCAGAACTTAAGGAAAGGATTTTGTAATCAAATTCCAACCTAAATTTCTACAAAGTTAGAGCTGGAAATTTTAAGAAAACTGTTTTCTGCCAGCAACACACAGTTCACAGATATGCTAGGGCATTCATGCGAATGTAATTTCACAATGTGCACCATGAGCACTTTACAAAAGTTCTATTGAATCACTATTTCCTATTCTGACTTCTACAGAAAGTCCTGCATCAGCACTCTGCAGCATTCACCACTAATAACAACAAACTCATCTACAGCTGATCTAACTTGGGCAGTACCAATTCTACAAAATATGGTTGCTACTTTCATCTTATAATTATTTCCATGTATATAAATGGATTATAAGTGGTATATTATAATGCAGTTGGTTGCTTCACTATTACATGTATAATTTAAGCATCATTCATGTAAATCAATGAATATATTTCTATTCATCCATTAAGGGTCACATGATAGCATGTTTGTTCTGCAGTACAACAATCTTTAGGGGCCAACTTGAACAGAGGTTATTTGTGAGGAAATACATGCGTTTGGTACTTACAGGAATTCATTTCCCTTGCTAGTACATGGACCGATATTTTGTGCCTTCTTTGGGCATCTACTGCCAACATTTCCTACGTGTAAATAAATTGGGGTTAATTATTGCCATAAAAACCCAGAAAAAATTCCATCTTTGCAATGGGAAGAAATCATGCAAATGAGCTAAACAAACCCTGCAGCAAAGGATTTTCAACAAATATTAATGCTAAATCAAATCAAATCAAATCAAAATTATTTAACTATGGTAAATGACCAGCCAGGTAAAAAAGAAAAAGAAACAATGACTAAATACAATTAAAACAGTATAATAGTAACATAAAACATTAAAAAAATTAGACTAAAAGCCGGAGAATGAATAAAATAATAATGTGTAAAACGTAAGATAAAATAATGGGATAAAATAAGAATACAATAACGTAACAGAGTGAAGATGCTTCATTATATCATCGCTCCAAAATTAGGACATATTATGTCTTCCTGTGGAAATTGCTGCAGAAAATAATTTAGCAATTCTACCGCTAATGGGGGGGTTCTGGTCTGCGAGTAGGACCCAGATAGCCTCTCCCTCATTAAAAAATCCTAGGCTTTTGTCAAGGAGTGGCAAAGGTATTTCTGCATGTACATTGATGTAAAAAAAAGATGACAGAAAAATACATGTAAAGGGGTCTCAGGTTCATTCTGATCTCAAGGACAGCATCTCTTGGTGAATGGAGTCCTATGGTACTTCTCCTGAAATATTGCCAAGTGTAAGAGGTTGAAGTGAGATAAGAAATGGCTCTGCAAATGAGTGAGCTGGACAAATAAGGTTAAGTAAATAGTGTGCCAAAACAACATTAGGATGCAGTATGAGAATACAGTCAACCAAATAAGATGTAATAGATTTGATCACTTTACTGCAGACATCATGAACTGAAACAGGTTGCATTGTAGCCCCCATCTATTATGAAGGCCAATTCAATGGTAGTTGCCTTAATCAAAAAGAATTTTGAACCTCTGAAACAGAGTAACAGGCACACAGCGGCAATACAATGATGGTGAAGCAATTATTTTGCTCACAGAAAAAGTCTGCAGGCCATAATGGAATTCTATAAGGAGGGAGAGCTTACAATTCATGGGTCTTAAAGCCAAAATTCTGATTTTCTTAGGAAAATCTATTTACTCAAACACCAATGGCTAATTTGGAGCCATAACATTCAACAGATTTTTATCTTTCAAATTGGCATAAGACTGAGTGGGAACAAATTAGAAGCATTTCTGCAAAGCCAATAGCAGGGCTCAGGCAAGTTTTGCCTTTTTTTCCCCACTTCAAAAGGGTTAGATACATACTTGCCACCATTAAGTTCTTTAAGGCCAAAAATAAATACTGCATGGTGAATGGATTATATGCACTGCAATTTAAAGCCCTTAGACATTGTACAGATTAGGTTCTTACACGCACTGTTCCACATCTTGTGCTGTGTTTAAAATACTTTAAATCTTCATGGACTGATGATGATTTCACTGGGATCTGTGTTTACAGACTCTCTTAATGGCTTAAACCTCTGTTTTCTATCAGCTCAGTGGTCCCATTAATTCCCCTTCATAGCTTTTTATCAACATGGAAAGAAAAAAATCTTAGCTGACCTCCATTATGGTGTTTTTCCCTCGCCTACCTCTTTACTGCCCCTAGGTTTAGAAGAGCTAAAGCTAAAATCCACCAAGGAGCCTTTAATATTGCATGACGAGTGATCTGGGTGCTACCATGAATACTAACAGGAAGAGGTAGCTACATACATGGCACAAGATCCTCACTGCATCTGATTTCGCTGTATGAGTTATATTATCTAAGCTCATGATGTAGCTTTATTTTTCCTAACTAAAGCCAACCCTTCCTACTTTCTTCAGTACAGCACCTCTAGTAGGAAAATGTTCAGATTCAACAAACATTACATGAATAAATGAAATTCAGAACAAAGTCAGTAAATGAGCTAAAAGACAAAATGTTATAAGAACTAATAATTCTTCCCAGCTTACTTCCAAAAACATGTACCAATGCTTAGGAGAAGCATTAAATACATGGTAAAAAATAAATCTAGCTTGCAGCTCATCGAAAACTTCATTAAGTGATTTAGCTAGGAAAGGAGTAAATCAGAATTATCCACAACGGTAATCAAATAATCTAACGAAACACACCTTTTAATTATTTTTTTTAATTCTGTCAATTAAAAATCTACTAGAAACAATAGTAGTCTGTATCTTCACATTTTATTAGCACTACTTCAAATGAAATGAGCATTCATAATTTAAAGCAATTATTGCAAGGTTTCTCTATTCCTAAGGCAAGAAAGAAAAATTCATTGCAAGCTCTTGTTAACTGCAATCCCCCCGTAAACTACATAGCCAGAGCTTCAGTAATACAACTGAATAACAATGGTCTATAAAAACAAGACACATATTATCTTGATTCTGCTTAGAACATTAACCTACAATTAATTATCACACTGATAACTATTTTTATTTTTACAGGATACAATAGCACCTCTGCAAATCACAAAAACAAACATGCAAAGTAAAAATAATTTCCATGTCACCTTCAGATCAAATCATTCTGTCAAATCTTTGTTTAGAAAATGCATTCTGAATATACCAACACATTATATCATTCAATATTGATTTCTTTGCTGAATAGTTAACCTTTTATTAGAATCCTCATAGCTTGCTAAAGCTCTTGAAAGAAACAGTATAATAAAGCATTTATTAAGAACCTTATCTATTAGCATCTGAATGGCAGTTATTAGATCATTAAAAATGTGGAAGTGTTTGGTATTCAATGTTTCCTGTATATCTATTTACAAGCCATTGCATGTTTCCTTTATATAATGATGATAATCAATGAAATAACTGTTATATGTGTTATGGGTTAATTTTAAAACGGGGTTTTAAAAGGATTTTAAGTGTAAACCGCCCCGAGTCCTTGGAATGGGGCGGTA
>JANHFL010000111.1:0-17443 GCA_032468155.1 Oxyrhabdium leporinum
CCTTCCTTCCTTCCTTCCTTCCTTCCTTCCTTCCTTCCTTCCTTCCTTCCTTCCTTCCTTCCTTCCTTCTTCCTCCTTGCTTCCTCCCTCCCTTTCTCTCTTCTCTCTCTCTCCCTTCCTCTCTTTACTTCTTCCCTTCCCAGAA
Source organism: Oxyrhabdium leporinum (assembly GCA_032468155.1). Classification (NCBI taxonomy): domain Eukaryota; kingdom Metazoa; phylum Chordata; class Lepidosauria; order Squamata; family Cyclocoridae; genus Oxyrhabdium; species Oxyrhabdium leporinum. Next base: position 146 of record JANHFL010000111.1, read on the forward strand.
AGTGGATAAAGGGCTGCTGCCTGATTGGGGAGATAGCAATGGAGGGCACAAGTGACCAACAAAACATGAGCATAGAGGAACCTGTGAAGAATGGGTGGGTGAGAGAGACTTACCCCCAGCCCAGTATCCCACTGACTTTCTCCCTGAAAGCCTCCAAGGCAGGAAGTTGTAAATCCAAAGCCATCAGGCAAATAAGTGGCTGTTGCTGGGTGGGGGAAGGAGCAAGGGAGTGTGTGAGTGGCCAGTGCAGTACAAGCAAGTGGGATTGGCAAAGGGTGCACAGGTAGGGGGAGAGAATTTGTGACCTTCCTAGTCAGGTTCACCATTGACTTTCTCCCTGCAATTTCCCACAAGCAAAGACTTTGCTAATGGCAAGGAGCAATGATGATCAATCACTTCCCCATCAATTTGTGGAAAGTTTTCAGGGAATGTTGAACATGAGGATCACCTGACTGTGACAGTGATGCTGAATAGCAACAGCACAGTTGTGATGAAGCAGCAACCGCTCTACTAAATTTCAATCCCTCAGGAGTCATGGGTCCTGGCATTCTGTAAGTTAGCCCATCAGAGTTACTTTGATTCAATAATTGCTGCCCTCTGCCTTCCAATTTTGTCTATCTGAAGGTTACAAACAATGAAACAGATAGGAGAGTTTTAGTAGTATATTGATCTAGAAGAAATTCACTAGTTCTGGAAGTCTTTACTTGGTGAAATCCTGCTTTGGAAAATGATTGCACCAGCCTGACTAACATATTGTAGATCTGTGTTAGTCTATGGGGGGTTCTGCACCCTTGAAAATCCCTTTCATCTTATCTACCCATTAGAAGTTGTATTAGCTGATGGGTAAACTAACCCACTCTAAAAACCCCTCAACCCAATCTACTTATTGACTAACAATGAAATGTGTCAACCTGTGGGGTAGATCTTCCTAACTGAAAATCCCACTGGTGCTTTCTCTCCAGAGTGATAGAGGTGGCAGCTGTACCTGCTTTGGTTTTGGGTCCTGGTTTTGGGTCCTGAAATCTGCTTCAGCCTCTTCCTCTGATGCAGTAGAGGGGGCACTCTTCTGGATTCACTGCGGTTGCAGGTATTATGAACCTAGGAGTCCAAATCATGATGAATGAATGTAATTACACTCAGGAAGTGGTGGCTGCTGGGAATTTCATTACCAGAGTCTGAGATGGTTGCTGGGGATAGAATTAATCTCGGCCTTCCTTGCATACCCACATTTGAGGCTAGAAAGCATGAAATGTTTTTGGGATGTACCAATCTTTGCCTGGACCTCTTCCTGTATATGATACAATTTTTGTTTGGCCCTGATCTGGTTTGAATAACTTTTTTGGTTCTAAAACTTCTGTAGGATTAATTGCCTCTTTGCCTTGACTATCATACTACTCTTTCTCAATGCCTCTAGTAATACCTATGCTTAAATGAATCAAGATTTCCAGTTTTCTGGATTTGTGTGACATAGTGCACCATAAATGAACTGCTGCTAACTAAAATATGGTTGATAAATTTATGGCTCATATGGTATCATGCGTTATACAACCACTATTTTTTCCTTTTCAGTTTGCTAGGCTAAAACATTTCATAAATGTTTGAAGGGCCTCCACATTTTCCATTGGGAGTTCTTGTTGTTTTTATTGTCATTCAAGCATACATGCCACTTTTTAAAAAAATAGTCACAAGTAGACGAGACATTGCAGTAGAAAGCTGAATGCTTACATGCAGAATCATGTTTTACCTCTAGGAGTAGATAACATATTAGGGTGGTTTGAGAAATGATACTCAATTTGAAATATATCCAAGCATTACCCTTCATCAAATTTGTAATTCAAACCAGATAATTACAATCTCCAGTGACTTTTCCAGTAATACATTTTTGGGAAAATGTGATGACCTGTATTAATAATATTACTCGCATCAGTAATAAGGAAAGATTGAAGCCCACCTCCTAATATATCAGAGTACAGTTGAGAAGAACTATTTGAGGTTCAGTTCAGTGTAATAATTACAGCCAATGCTCTTTGTTTCAGATGTATTAACTTCCATGCTCTTAGGCAGCCAATACATGGTTTCTACATGAAACAGAAACATCTTTATCAATAGTCTTCAAAACACCTGCAGCAATCTTAATCTCCTTTTGAAGAATCAGTGTTGCTTCACAGCAAAGTGGCATTAAAATTCCATAAGGGTAAGACTTTCCAACTTTCCAACTATGATAACAAGCCTCATCATTTATTTAAATATGGTTATGTTGCCCATTTCTATAACTTTTATTAGTAATGATCTCTAGCAACCTACTAAGTGTATAGATAGTGCAGTCCAATAAAAGTTGAGAACTAGAGCATTGCTTTAGGGTTTAATCCTGCACAGGTATTGAACCTGACATAACCTTAGAGCATGGGTGTCAAACTTGCCGTGTCACATTGCCGTCACGTAACATTTTGTGATGTTTTCCCCATTTGTGGAGCTGGGGTGGACCTGCATGATGCATCTGGCCCGCAGGGTTTTCCCTGCTAGAGAATGAACAGGAAAAGCAGGAGTTCCCAACATACCTACACATACCTAGCAACTTGGAGAGCCTTTGTATTTGGAAGTGACAACTACAAGACTGTAATTCTATGCCAACTGTCTGGACTCCTAACCAGCTGTTAGCTTTCCACAATCACAGCAACAGAGGAGAGCTACAGGCCTACTGGCAAAAGTGTTCATCTAACTTAGGGGAAATGAAGCATATGGAAACACCTGTCAACATCAGAGCTTGTCTGAAAACCAAAAAGAGAAGGAGCCTGTTATAAATCAGCAGCCTGAATTATGTCAATGCTAAAGCAACAGCCCCCTTGGGTTTCTAAACATCAATGAAAAGCCTTTCTGAATTGAAATATGAACAAATTGCTAATGCTCACTCTTTCTCTCCAAAGTCATTACAAACAGCCCTTTGATTTCCTGCTTTAAGACAGAAAAGTGAGAGATACAGCAAAGAAAAAAAACTAATTCTCAGCTCAGGACTCTGAATCCCTCAAAACTAAAATAAAGTAAAATAAAATAAAAACATTGCCTCATATGAAGACAAACAATCTATGATCTTCCAGACATTGCTGAATTGCAATTCTTAATAATTTCACCAGCATGGCTAATGAAGAAAAATGCTAACAGCTAATGGGAGACAATATAAAAAAAAAACTCTTGATATTATCAGATTATCATATTACCTGCCTGATTGTCACAAGGACCCAATCTTTCAGGACTGTAAGTTTTAGTAAGTAGCAGTTCTTAACATTTTTCCATTTCTTCTCTAAGTGGTGCTTTGCATTTGCATGGTTGACAAAATACAAAGACGGAGGCACGATTTGACAGTTTGCACAAGATGCAATTAACTATAAATGTCAAGAAGGCACACTTTTTTTCAGCATAGTTCATTTAATGAAAGTAATTAGAAGTTTCAAGCACGGCCAAGTGACTATGTCAAAAATGGCATGAAATGTCATAATATGGTACAAGTGGAGGGACAGAAATGTGACGCGATAGTAAAATGAAGCCAGCCATCTGGAAGAAATTATTTACCCTTGAAAATGACTGATGGAAATGGATGTCCATTCTCTCTCTCAAGATAATTATGACATGCAATACCATCTTACATATGACACTTCACTACAGTTCAATTTACAATATAACTCAAATATATGGGGATGACACTGCAGAATGTCACAAGTCATTCTCTACACACATACACACACACACACACACAAACAGCCCCTACTAACCTGAAATACAGAACAATGTTCATCTCTTACTGTCTTCTTTGACTTATTTTACTTGCAGGAAAAAAGAGATTAAGGAAAGGAGAGAAATTGAGTAAAGGAGAAGTGAGATATAGTTGTGTAATCTTTCTCTTTTACCCATTTACATTCTTTTTTCCTTGTCTGCCACTGACCCCTGTAGTCACTTTGCAGTTTACAATATAGAGATGAATGATTTGCCAGAATGATTTGCAGAATTACATTTTATTGTTTATAAGCACAATTACCAATCTAAACAGTAAGTGCCATATAATTTTCTTTTCGGTAATACTATTGTCAACATGGAGCTGCAACAATTTTTTCTGTTTCACCTCTGTGTGCATTCCTTACAGAACATTGTTCTTCATTGCTAATTCATATAAATCAAGGCATTTTACTAATGGATTCTAAATATTCACGATCTATACATGTAGAAATGTTTATGCCCTTGAGCATTTCAGAAATGTTTTTTTTATTTTTTTTTAGAATCCTCATGCTTAATTATTTATTTATACATTTTACTGTGTTGTTATTCTTTGTCTAGATTAGGCATTTGTAAAGTACAGATGTTGTTGAGTCTTCAAAGCTGCTAAATTACAGATTAATCCTGAATGTGGGACAGTAGCAAAAGCTGTCTCATTGTACTCACCCACAATTATTTAAATATTTATAGCCTACCCACTGTCTAGGGGACTTCTAGAACAACAAAGTTTCATCTCTCAAAAATCATAAACCCATAAATTATAAGGGTACTGATTAAGTACTAATCCTGTTAAATAAGTAGAATAAAGTTGGGTATACATCTGTCTTACACAATATGTTCTAGAATAACATATGTATATAATGTATATTTTTGTCCCCTATCAGTATTTTTATTGAGATCAGTTGCATTGGCTCATACGTTCTGTGTCAAATGAAATTTACCTATTTTATGCAGCAATTAATGTGTTTTATAATTGTAGAAAAGGATGTTTAGAAGCATTCAAATTAATGTCTGGTTGCTTAATCTGTCCTTTGTGGCAATGAATCAAAGTAGCTGTTGGCACCCAGGAGGGAACTAACAGCCCTTTTTGAAAAGGCAAGCCTCTTAACAACAACAACAAATCAATCTGTAAACCAGGCTGCCCTTAGCGTTCAGACACAAAGGATATTTTAAACATATTATTGAACATATTTTCCAAAGCAAATTAATTTATTTTTAGGTCACTGGTGGTGAAGATTGTTTTACCTGTAGGAGGGATGGAGGTAAATAAAAATAAAATGTGAATAATCCTTTTGTTTCTCAGAGGCCAATCTCATGCACCTCTCCAGAGGTGGAGACATACCCCCTTTTCCTCACTGTCCCCTGTAAGTGGAATTTGGAAGCATATTGCCATAGCCCTTCATACACATGGATGTATTTAACCCTTTTAAAGACAGCCAAGTTAATAGCTATGACCAGAACTTGTACTGCATTCCAAAATTTGTGTGCTATGTAAAGGCATTTTTTTTCTTTTGTGTGTTCTAAATTTCCCTCTAATCAGTTTTATTGACTGGCCCTTGGCCTTAATGCTTTGAGAGGAATAAAAAGTGTATTTTTGTCCAGTCCCTCTATGTCATGTATAATTTTATACATTTCAACATTTCCCCTCTAAGAGGGATGTCTCCAGAGGGTATATGTCAAAAGTATCAAGATGGCAACTGTGACCAGGTCATTTTTATATGCATTCTAACATAAAAAAACAACACTAAGATCAGTCACCATTATGACTTTTGACATTCCCCTTCCCGACTATCCAAGTCTTTGACTCAAGTCTCTATTACCAAACTGGACGCCCAAGGTTTTAACCTTTTCTCTTTGTTGTCTTCTTATGCACTTTTTACAGTTTTTTAAAAAGATTTTTCAAATGTGGCATCCAGAAGCATATAAATATAGATGTATCATAGATTTGTGTCATAATATTAAAATGCTATTTAATTTTCAATCACTTTCTTAATGAACCCTAGCATGGAATTTGCCTCTTTCTCAGTGGTACACACCCATCTGATATCTTCATTATGCTTTTCATTTTGATTTGAGCATATATTTCCTTCTTAAACATAGCTCAGACTTCATCAGTATGTACACAATGTTAGGGGTGTTTTGATTACCCCAATGTGCATCTCTTTAGACTTATTTCAATTCAATTACATTTGCCATTTTGCTGATTACTCAGTTTAAAGTGTGATGTACTGTACATATTATCATACTTAATAAGTGATAGTAATTATCACTTTTTATCTCTAATATCTTGAATCATTCAGTTTCATACACAAGGTTAGCCAGCGTGCTAATTACCTCTAAGTGAAGGTGTACTGTATATATTTACATAACAAATTCAGGCCTGCTATTTCAGACAGGTGGCAGCACTCAATGACCTTAAATGAGCTTGAAAGTGTCAGAATTGTTTAGAACTAGAATTGGAGAACACCAGGGATTATCAATGTTGTAGGCTAGACTGGGGAACTTTCTAAAAATTCCAGAAGATAATGGCATATCCTGCCTCAATGCTAAGAAAACTCCATAATGTCCATGAAATCACCTGAAATCCTGCTCAATTCAAAACAGACTTCCCCACTGTCTACAAATTGGCAAAATATTATTTTCATTAGCCTGGCTAGTTATGTCGTAATTAAATCAATATCTTCTTCAAATGATAACTTCTGGATTATTATACCTTATTCAACTGTCCTTGGAGAACATTTCAGCTATTAACAGTTACTGCAGAATGCCAGTTAATAAAAGAAGTGAAGCATTAGCACTAATGCACTATCAATAGCCAGGTCCAATTCACCTCACTGGTTCTATATATTTATTAAGACAACCTGCTACTGATTTTAAAATTTAAAAACTTCCCTTTAATATTAAAGATATTTTTTAAAAAAAAAATAAAAGTATAAACTAAAAATATAAAGAGAAAAAAAAAGGGGCAGAGGGAAATTTATCTTATATTTTATACTTATCAATAGCCATTAGTTTACCAATTAAGTCACTATTCTAACATGAACAATACAAATTACTATTGTAAGATATCACAGAATCTCTGCCATAATACCACTTACTGCTACATCCTTTGATTAGTAGAGTGCACTTTCTGACTTTCTCCAAACAGATAAATCATACTTTTCTGACATTCCTTGACATATGGAATAATATCATTTTTCCACTTTTTTAATATAATTCTTTTTGCCGCCCCATGCTCAATACAATCACAATTCCTGATAATCAAATTTCAAAACTCTAGTATATTATTACATAATACCTTTAAAATTTACAGATTTTCCCATAAAACTACTGCTAAACTTTAATACACAGTCCTAAAAAATACTACATGTCCATATGCCCTTATCACATCCATCTATATACCCTCATTTTTACACCTCCAGCATAGAAAAACATAGCCATCCTTCCAAATACATTCTTTGGGGAAACCACTACAACTTAAATACAATTTTGATTAATAAACCTTAACCTCCAATCTGTTGTTGCCATTTTAATATTTTTAAACAGTGCCAATCTTACAATTCTGGGAGGGGGGACAACATAAAGATGCACAAATAAAATAATAAATCAGCAAAAGAACAAAAATATGGAGGAGGCCCCTGCACCAATCTGCTGGAATTGAAAGCTCATTGAAAAAGGGTTTCCCCAGTCATTCTAAATCAAAAGGAAGAGGGTGCCTTTTGAGTTAGAAATAAGATCCCTTTTTTTGTTTGTTTGTTTGCTTATTTATTTATACTTTTTGATCTGTTGCATGCTGACCATTGAGTTTTTCTGGAAAATGATTACTTTTATAGACATTTTTTTCAGACTAAAAAGTGAATTTTAAGAACTTGTCCTCTTAAATTCTTATGCAATGAAACAGGTGCACCAGATAGTTTGTTATTTTTTATTTTAGTACAAGTAGTTTCAATTTATGACAATTGAGCCCAGCATTTCCGTTGCTGAGACAGCTGTTAAATGAATTTTGCCCCATTTTACGACCTTTCTTTCCACAGTTGTTAAGTGAATCACTGCAGCTGATTAGTAACCTGGCTGTTAAGTGAATGTGGCTTCCCTGTTGACTTTGCTTGTCAGAAGGTCGCAAAAGATGATTGTATAACCCAGGGATACCGCAACTGTGAAATATGTGTCAGTTACCAAGCATCTGAATTTTGATCACATGATCATGGGGATGCTAGAAGTCAGTAAGTGTGAAAAACAATCAAAAGTCACCTTTTTCAGTGCCGTTGTAACTTCAAATGGTCACTAAAAGAACTGTTGTAAGTCTAGGACTACCTATATTAATGTTATTGTTCCTTTTATTTGCAAGAGATCCATTTGGGGAGTTTTCTATTGCAAATGGCCAAAATATTATTGGGTACAGTATGCATGTAATACGGTATATGTAGTAATACAGGCGACATCAGCATTTACTAATCTGCCTCAGGCAGCCAAATATAATACTAATAATAATACTATAATAATACTATTAGTATTATATAATACTAATATAATGGTTTAAATCTGTACATGATATATGCCATCGGAGCGCAGTTGCTGATATTTTGTGAGTAAAATGGATCTCAGTTTATTCCAACAGAAGTATTTTGAAATTAGAATTATAGCCAAGGTTAATTCAAAGTAACCCAAAGCCCGTATTTATTGGAAGGGTATTTTTGTCAAAATGTCAAAAGCATCGACGGAGTGAATTCAGACTGAATTTCAGAGAATTGGTAACAAAAATGTTGAAACACAAAAGAATGGGAAGTCTTGGGAATCTTAACCTGAGCTTATATATTCACACCTGTCATAAAATAAATGTATTGATCCTTCAGGTGGCACAATATTTTTTTCAACTCATACAGAGTTGGGCATATGCCTTTTGCACACTAAGAATATTTCTATTAAGTTTCCGTTATCGAATGAAAAGACAATCCAAACTTCTTAGAACACGAGCGCCCAGCATCTTTCCAACCCAATGAGACAGGCGCATTGCGTGCAACCTAAGATCGACGATTGGGAGTGTGGCAAGTATTATTATGGAGTCGATTTGATTGTCACGAGAAGAGAGTGTAACCTCTTCCATTTTATAGCTCTATGCTCTTTCACTCAGTTAATATCACATCCGGCTAAAATTTGAACAAGTTTTCCAAACTACGGCAGGTTATCATAGAGATGATATGGCCTAGAGGGCCCAGAATGCCGCTTTTTTTTTTTTTTACTTTTCCCCGGAAGTTAAAGGTACTATAAATGCCCGATAGATTTCTTCATGGTTATAAGCTGTGGAATATCGGAAGTGGCTGAACGAGTGGTCTTTTCTAAGCAGGTTTAGTCGGAAACGGAAGGAGCAGGCGGAGGTAGTGGCACGCGGTGGGGAGATAGACAAGTTGTTTGGCTCGGCGGTTACTCCGGTTTTTTTTGTTGTTGTTTTTTAAGGGGAGAAAAGGCTCTCCTGTCATCCCACTTAAGGTGAGGGGGGGTCGCCATCGCCGCTTCTGTGGGGTAGAGCGTGAATCGCGCGCGGGTGAGGAAGAAGAGGGACTCCCGCGTCCTTCCTCCTTCCAGGCGGGGATCTCAGTGAGGCAGTCACACCCCGGTGTAATGCCGAGAGGAAAATTTGGAAGAAATTAAGAAATTATTGGTAAGGCAATACAGTTGAGTAAAGCACTTCGCGTGGTGCTCCTGTTACTAAAGTGCTTTGCCGAAAGCCACTTAATGGGATTAGCTTCTTTAAATGGCTTTGGCAATTGCAATGAAACAGTCAAAAGAAACTTTTCATTTTGTTGCTCGAACATAAAACCGGTAGTGCTTTTATTCAGTGTTTTTGCTGATCAGATGTTTTATAGAATGTCTCAGATTTTAGAACAGAATATAATCGGGTTGTGACCAAGAATTGCTTTTGTTTTTCTCTGAAATTTCAACAAGTGTTTTGCATATTAGGATATATAACTATAATAATCAGTGTTTGCCTTTTTGAACTGGAAGATTCTGAGGAGTCTTTGTGGATTAGTGGACATAGTCTTAATGCGTGGTGCTTTTAGGTTTTTTTGGGAGAAACGAGGATATGTGAATGTACTATATTTTATTTTTCAGGTCAGCCTATTGGAAGATGGATATTCGACCAAACCATACACTTTATATCAATAATGTGAATGATAAAATTAAAAAAGAAGGTATGAAATAAATGATTCCTAATTGTATCCTAATGAATTAGGACATATGCATATATTTTGGGGGTATATGTTTTATTGATAACACATATATACACATACAAAGTTTATCTGAACAGACTGTTGTCTGGGCACAGTCAGTTTTAAGTAGAGATACAACATTAATCATAATCATAATAGGCATATCAATATTAATCACAAAATAGTAATACAATTAGTTTATCCATCTTATAAAATTTTCAATACATTTTTTTCCTTTTTGGTCTTTTTAGGTTCTAAACTCTGTTCTGTTAGTTAACCATTGGTAAAACAAGTCCCATGTTAAAAAGTATTTTGTTTCTTCCTTTTATTTTAAGTGTTAATCTATCCATCTCAGCACATTCTAATATTTTTTTAAGTAACATTTCAACTGTAGGGATCTCTTCATTTTTCCATTGTTGTGCAAACACAATTCTTGCTGTCTTTAATACATGTAAAATTAAGTATATTTTCCCTTTGTTATACTGTTCTGGTAATATACCCAACAAGAATATTTCTGGTTTCAAATCTATGTGTTGCTTTATCATTTTTTTCTATCCAAGTATGTCCAGTATTTTTTTGCCTTTGAGCATGTCCACCACATATGGTAATATGAACCTGGTACCTGATTACACTTCCAATATTTAGCTGATAAATTTTCATACATCTGTGCTAGTCTCCCTGGTGGTAGATGCCACCTATAAAATATTTTGTATAAATTGTCCTTATATGTCGTTGACATTATTAGTTTGCAGTTTCTATCCCACAATTTCTGCTATTTATCTAGTTCTATTGGATAGCCAAAATTTTTAGCCCATCTTATTGTTTCTTTCACTTGCTCTTCTTCCATTTTAATACTCAACAAATAGTTACACGTATTTTAAATTAATTTTTCATCTGTCCCTAGTAGTATCTGATCTAGTTCCGTTGGTTCTTTATAAAAACCATACATTCTTGCATCTTTCTCATATCTTCATTGTATTTGCACATGTGGCCACCATGCTAAATCAATCCCTTGATTGGTCAGTTTCTGTTTAGATTTGAGTTCCCCTTTGTCATTCAAAATGTCCTTATATCTTATACTTTTTCCATATTAATCACATTCAGATATGTCAATGCCTCCATCGTGGAGAGCCAGACTGGTAGTGTCTGTCTTTGACTTTTTCCCATACTAACAATAATGCATTTCTAACAAAATGTCTTTGAAAATATCCATGTATTTTATTTTTTACCATACCATAGAAAGGCATGGACATACGCAATTCGTATTCCTTTCTTTCTCAGCCATGAATTGGTCTTTAGCAGATTGTAATTTGAAAAGGAAATTAATTTTTGAACGGAAATTAACTTCTCCAGGGCACAAATCTATAGTTACTTTAACTTGGAGCACAACTGGACTTACATTAGGTTGTGATCCTTTTCTCTGAGAATGTATTGGAAGAAAGACCTGTCATATACTGCAGAGGTCTAACACAAACACACACACACACACACACTGCCAACTAGATGTTTATGAGAGAGAGATGAATACTATAGGATCCTCTTGTCTGTATCACAGCAGTTGGTATCCAGAAACTTGCTTCTGACTGAAGAAAATGCAGACTAATCAAACTAATAGTATTTGATAAATTTATATTTCCAGAACATATGTTTAAATAAGGTTAAGAGATTCCGTTAATGTATTCCCTATTTTAAACCATTGTCACCTGCATCTTAGAAACAAAGGTAGGCACATTATGAATTGCTTTTACTGAGTCTGATAATCACTGTTTCTGGCCCAGTATTGTAAGGTTTATTGATAGGAATTCTCTTGGTTTTCAGATATTTTAAGTTCTATGTAAATATTTCATTTAGAAATAGGAATTTCTGAATTCAAATAATATATTCACTATAATAACAGTTAATATGGTAATCTATCGATTATAAAGTTCTGAATGTTCTTTTAAGTAAATACCTACAAATAATGCAACTTCCTTTCCTTTTTTTTCCTAACAGAACTCAAAAGATCTTTATATGCACTATTTTCCCAATTTGGTCATGTGGTGGATATTGTGGCTTTAAAAACAATGAAGATGAGAGGACAAGCCTTTATTATATTTAAGGAGCTTGGATCAGCCACCAATGCTCTGAGGCAGTTACAGGGTTTCCCATTTTATGGCAAACCAATGGTAAGTTGTTACATTTTTACCATGAAACAAACAGTATAGGGCAGGGGTCACCAACCTTTCGGACCTCAGGGACCACTAAATTCATAATTTTAAATCCCGCGGACCACTAATATGAATCCAGTGCGCCTCTTGCTGAAGTGCCTGGACTCCCAGTGACGGGATGGGGTCCTTCAGGCACTTAGCTTGGTTGCCTGTTTCTACAACCTTAAACACTCAAAGAGCAATTTGGACCCGTTTCCCACACAAAACAAAACACTGGGATTTCTCATCTCTTTCTCTCATCTCTCTCTGTATCTCTCTCTCTTTCATCTCTCTCGCTCTCTGTGTATCTCTCATCTCTCTCTTATCTCTCTCTATCTCGCGCTCTCTCTTGCTCTCTCTTTATCTCTCATCTCGTCTCAGCCAGGCCAGCCAGTGTCTTGGGGCAGAGAGAAAGTTGCGCGTCTCCCAGTCACGCAGCACCAACAAGGGCCGGAAGAAACACCCACGAAACTCAGCAAGTGATGAAGCTTTGCTCCCGCTCTGCAATATGGAGCGAGTCTCCATCCCCCGCCCTTCCATTCTCAGGCTATGCGAGGAGTGACTGGGAGGGGAGGGCAAGGGGCGGGGCCAGTGGTGGGTTCAGCCAACAGGAAGCCACAGCAGAGGGAAGAAAGAGCCACGAGTTGCCGACGTCCGTTGCTTCAGCCGGCCTGTGCCGCCACCCCCATCTCTTGCCACAACAGTGCCATTACCTCATTCTGGCCAGCTACGGCTGCGCTACTTGCACGTTGCAACACCTGCAAAATTGCAGGTTGCACGTACCTCCCTCTATGGCTGAGATTTCCAGCCCCACCACGAGCTGCCTGGCCTGTCCCATATGCCAGAGCTCTAGTCACAGGACTGGCCCATTTGTCACCCCGGAGCAGCTCCTCCATCCCGGAGCAGCTCATCCACCCGGGTGCACTATGCATCAAAATATCCATTCATGAATATCAGTTTCAATATAAAGGTATAAGTAGAGCCATTTATGTAATTTATTTGGTGAAATTACATAAATAATATAAATCACTGGAAATTTAGTCTGCTGTATTGAGGTCTACAAAATTAAGATTTCACTGTTTGTTAAAAAATTAATTTGAACAGTAGAAATCTGCAGGAAACAAACCAAAACATCACCTGAACATATGAAAAAATTAAGTGAATTTCCTTTGATGAACATTTATCCACTAATTGTCATCTCTATTTGAAAATTTTTTTAAACATTTTTATTGGTTTGAGACTGCATAATGTAATAACATTATGACTTCTGAGAGAAATAGAATTTGGGTGAAAGGAAGCTTTTGGGAAACAGCCAATTATTTCCTCTTACTGACATTCCCCAAATTAAAAAAAAAAAGCTTTCTTCTGGGCAAGGCACTGTATTTTGTTATTGGCATTACGAAAGGAAAAATATTCTAAAATCCCATTTGAGCAATATATTTGCCATGTGGAAGTTGTTGAAAACAGTCCAACTTGTGTTATTTTGTTGTACCAGCTTTAGGAATATTCATATGTCTCTATTCTACCTCTTTTACATTGGCACCCTGGACAGTCTGACTAAAAATATACGTTCATCCTTTTTTCAGACTAAATCATTTATAACTCGGTCCATAGTAAAATATTGTGCAGCAGCCGTGAAAAGCAGGCATCAATTATTGAAAGGCCATCCACAGTTATAAGCATACTTTTTGTATCAACTATCTCAACTGCCTGTATTAGTCTGCTTTTTTAAAAGTTATTTTCAGTCGTATCTTTTAACTCTGACATTTGGCTGTAATAACAGTTCATTTTACTTGTTCACTGTTGGAATAATGTTGCAATTTTTGATAGTAAATTGCCCAAAATACTTCAGTGCATGCAGCCCAGGTGCAAGGAATTCTATTCATCTCTAGATCTCAGTATAGGATATACTTTAAAATTTTCAGAGAGTTAAAGAGCAGGATATCTTGTGCACTTGAATTCATATTGATTTCTCTTAGATTGCTCTTGAACTTACCGCAAAATATTCAGTTTTTGTGAAATTTTGTTTTGTGTAAATAGCGTATTCAGTATGCAAAAACGGACTCTGAAGTAATTTCTAAAATGCGTGGTACATTTGCTGATAAAGAGAAAAGAAAAGAGAAGAAGAAGACCAAATCCTTGGAACAGGCTGCAAATGCTGCCAACAAAAAGCCAAACCAGGTAAGAAACATGTTTAGCATATCTCTCATTAGACATAAGCAATACCAATAAGTTATGAAGCTCTATATGTTCATTAAAACGTTCTTGACATTTTGCTAGTTTTATGTGAATTGAATGAAAGGCATATGTTTCAGAGTGCTTCCAGATGAATAATAGAACAGGCTATTTAAGCTGCTGAGTTTTATTCCTTATTTACTGCCTAGATCATGTAATCCTTGGGTTGTGACAGCAATTGGGATCAAAATTTCTGTCACTAAGCAATGTAATAAAGTACAAGGTCACATGATTGCATTGTTTAGGAATGGCAATCTTGGCAGTCCCACTTGTGCCCACATGGATCATTAAGTGAGGACCTCACATGACTGCAATGTGGGAAGAGGCAAGAATCCCAGGCGAGCCGGCCAGCAAGTAAGAGCTAGGATGGAGAGCAGATGCTGTGGGTCAATGCTAGGGATTGTGGGCAGGTGGGTGCCACTGCCTGGCTAGGGGTATGCCTCCCCTGCACTGTGTGCCACTACTGACTGAGGCAATCCTCTCAGCAGCAATGAGGTGAGGAAGCTTTCAAGGCCTTCCCTGTGTATGGCCAAATGCCTGGTGGTGATTCCTGGCAGCTACTTGGCTGAGGGCTTTATGTGCAGGGGGACCTGCCCAGCATGGCCAACATAGCACCTGTTTAGTAGGGCTTCAGTCAAACAGCTGAAAGAAGGCAGTTGAAGAAGAGACCAAAGTTCAGTTGGAGACAGCGAAAGAGAAGATCTCCAAGTGCCTGAATGTTGATCACATGACTGTGGGGACACTGCCACAGCCAAGGACCAGCCTTCAAGGACTAGTCATAAATCCATTGTATAATGCTGTTGTAACTTTGAACAGTTGTTAAACAAATGGACGTGACACAAAGACTACTTATCAAAACATCCCCCACAGGTAACTTGTCTAATCTCCTTTAAAATGCTTCCTATCCCTAATACTATTAAAAATACTAATCAGTTACCTTTTTAAATTTTATGGAAAAGACAGAAGAAACAGTAGGAAAATACAAAAAAAATTCCAAGCAGACAATTACTCTCCTGTTTTCTTATAGCTCAGTAAAAATCTGTGAAAACTTATAACCACTGCATGATAAAACATCTTGTATGAAAGCAGTAAAATTCCCTAGTAAATTCCTGTCCTGATAAACTTACTATGTGCTTTGTAAAATTGCTATGACAGAAAAGATCCTTAGATGTAGTCTCTAGGTGTCTTAAGACTGTAGGATTTTTGTTAATTCTTAAATTACGTTCCAGTGTTTTCCCCTTCAATCACACTGTCTCCTAACTATTCTAGCCCTCTTAAATTTCTTTTCCTTTTCTTTTTGAAACTAAGCCAGTTCTGTATCTGTGTTTAAAGTTTATTCTTGTAATACAATTGTATGAATAAAAAGAATAAAGATTTTTAAGCACTATTTTTATTTTGTAATAGGGAGCAAATCAAAATTCAGCAAATGCTCAAGGAAATGCTTCACAGAATCAACAGGTAAATCTTACTGCCTTAGTGCAACTAAACATCCTATCGTATTTGACTTTTTAGAATAATGTTGGGTAAAGCAGATGTATTTCTTGTGAATAAAATTGTAACCAATTGTTTGCTTCAGACTTTAATATTGCAGCAAGGACAGGCAAAATTAAAATCTTTATATTCCGATTTATTGCTTTAGGAGTTTTTTTTAATAATGAAAACTAACCTGCAAGATTCAAAAATAATTTTTATCTCCCAAGATTGAATCTAGTCTTTATATAGTCCTGCAGGTATTTGTAAAAAAATAAAAATATTGATTTCTATCTTATGTGGTATTGGAACGATACCTGTTTCCTAGGAAAAGATAATAGTAGGTGAAAGAGAACAATCATCTATCAGTTCATCTTCTGATAAATATCATTTTGGTAGCAGACTAGGGTCACGGCTGAGGGTATTTTCTGTGGCTAACTATGAATACATTCTCAGAATTCCAAATGCCTTCACTGGCTCCCAGATCCAGGCTTTTCATTAAATTCAGTAAAAGAAATTCAGTAAATTCAGTGAAACTTTACTGACTCTTTAATAAAAAGGTCATTTTCCAGATTATTCTAGGCTTCCTTACTTAACTTTGCAACTTATAAAATATAGAAACTGCTTATATTTTTCCCAGTTCTTTCCTTTATTTTATCACTTTGTTTACCACTTCTGTTACTACAGGTGCCTGATAATCCACCAAACCATATACTTTTCCTCAACAACCTACCAGAAGAGACAAATGAAATGATGTTATCAATGCTATTTAATCAGTAAGTGCATATGTTTTCTCCTTTCTCCAAAGATGTTGGCTGCAATACTGCATGTAATTACTTCAAAATATATCTCAATGTCATTGATTTAGTAAATTACATGGGATTGGTTGTCAACAATTTTACATAGACTAAAGCTATGAATACATAGGACTGAGATCATGTAGTTTTTACTGACCTTTTCTTATTTGTACTGTGTTTCTCAGAAAGCATGACCCACCCCAATAATAAGCCCAATCCTAATTTTTTTGGGGTGGGCCTAATATCACTACCCCGAAAATAAGCCCGGGGGATGAGTGTGGCCAGCACAAGTGGTGGCGTGGGCACGGAGGGAGGGGCACAAAGCCGGCAGCTCCGTGGCCAGCTGCTTTGCTTTTTCCCTCTTTGGGAGGCTTGCGGGAGGATTGCGCGACGGCACCAGCACCGGCATGGGGGAGGCAGGCAATCTAGACGCCCCGTGCTCGTGCTTGTTCGTTGCAGCCGCAGACAAACCAAGAGACAGTGGGACGAAGGGACCGGTGCATTGGGATCGCCTCTACCTCCACCTGCTGCTGGTGCCACCATGCAAGCCTCCTGTGAGGAAAAAGAGGGAAAAAGCAAACTACGGTTAAAAAAAACTCACCATAGTTCAGACTTTCCAACTTCTCATGGAAAAAA
>JANHFL010000111.1:26491-36861 GCA_032468155.1 Oxyrhabdium leporinum
CCCCTTTCCCCTTTCCCCTTTCCCCTTTCCCCTTTCCTACCAAAGAAGAATATTTCTCCTTATTCTTCTAAAAACATGACTATGGTTCCTTAAATATAATCCTTTTAGTTCTTACAGAAATTATATACAGATATTGATACACGCTTGTTCTCATTGTGTGAGCATTCTTCCTCTCTAGCCATTCAGACTTAAAGTATTTTCAGTCAGACTCTCAGACTGAGTTTAGAAGGAAAAAATACTCAGCAGGCATGTCTTCTCACATAGTAGATGTTTCCATTGAAGTGAGGCAAAATCATCTCCTCCTCATCCCACATATAAACCTCTTTTGAAATGTATGTGCTTCCTATTGAGTTGAACAGATGGTATCTTGTCAGAATTAGAGCAAGTTTGGGGAAAGATCAAAGTGAAATATATGCTGTTTCTTTCCACTGTCAGTAAAACAAGGTATCCGTCTTTCTCTAGCAAGCCTATACTGCAAGGCTTGCAAGAGGCATGAACCTCTTTTCAAGAAAATGGAGTCTGAATAAAAAAAGAAATAGTCCTTTTTACAGCTGATTCTATCCTTTTGGCATCTCTGTGCAAGTCAGGCTTAGATTCTAACCTTTTTCCAACCCTTTGAGTCTGTCCAAGATAGAGAAAAGATCATAAATCCAAGGCTCTACTATTTCAGGATTCAGGCAGAGATCTGAGGCTTAGTATGGTCTTATTGTGAATCCAATCTCAGGTCAACCAACATTTAATTTTTAACATAAGGCAGCCATAGGATTGAGCCATCAGCTAAGGTGGAGCAAAGGAAAGCTTTGACCTGTGTATCCTTTTTCTGTTTTATTTCTCCCCAGCCTTGTTGCTAGTAAATCTGAGAAAGAAGGAATAAAAGTGTCATAACTGTATGCCTTTTTCTTCTTCACATGAAGAGTTGTCGATAGCTGAGGGATTTTTAAAAATAGAGTTCAGTACATTCAGGGAGAGGCCATCACGTTGGCTGGAAAGGGATAGTTTAACAGAAATCAGAAAGAACTTAACTTCCCGTGCCACAGGAAGAAAATAGTAAATTTAATTAACAATGTAGTGTGACTCATTTTAAAATTGTGCTTCCAAATCACCATCTCAATCTGTACTTTGAAATTGGGTTTTCAAAGTAATAAAACTCTGGATTCATGCAGCATAACCATCTGTAGCTGACCCGAAGCATAGATACACATCATTTTTTCAAGCTGAAAGTCACACCTGGCTTTTGAATATTATAGACATGTGTGTGTGTGTGCACACACTACAAAGAATGCATTTACAAGTTAAATGCATTGCTAATTAAATTTAAATTAATAACAGCAATAAATATAAATATTCCCCAGGGATGTAATAATTTCTGCTTCTGTCATCTTAATAATTTTGGGAAGGAGTTACATAAACTCCATCCAGACCCGTAATCTGTGAGCTCTTGATATAAATGGAAGTAAAATTTTAAAAGTTATCTCTTGTTTGGAGGAAAAAGAAATAATCTCAAACTAAGATTGGAATGCCAAGAAGTCAGGACGTTTTTCATAATGCTTAAAAAAAAGAATTCAGCATTTTATATGGTGGTTGTATTGAGGTTGAGCTTTTTGTACTTCAGCTGCAGATTATATATTTTTTTCCATGGTTTCATATACAGTACTTTTTATGTTTTACTATTGGAGTAGGGTTGGGGTTAGGCTTGTATTGCTTTTCATTGCTGTAAGCTGCCCAGAATCATGTATTGAATATGAGTGCCTATATAAATGGAATTAGTTATTAAAAGGAATAAGCTTTTATGAACTCCACTCATTTATATCTGCATGACCACACTGTGTCCCCACGTCACATCCTAATCTAATCCTACATTTGTTTAGCCACTCCATGCATCAGTTGAAGGTGCTTCCAGACTCCTTCTCACATTTCTTTTATGAATAAAAGTTTGTCATCCAGGAATATTTAGCAAAAATATACTATGCCTTTCTACTACAGAGACTTAGGAAATACAAACAGGTTAATTTGTCTTAAACCCTTTAAATAAGCAAACCGCTTTACCTGCTTCTAATATAATCAAGAAGTCATTACCAAATATTGTTATTTGAATGCATACATGTGTACAGTGCATTCAGAAAGTATTCAGACCCCCTTCATTTTTGCCACTTTTGTTATGCTGCAGCCTGATTCTACAGTTGTTGAAATTCATTTTCCGCTCATTAATCTACACTCAGTACCCCATAATGACAAAGAGAAAACAGAATTTTAGAAATGTCTGTAAATGTATTAAAAAGAAAAATCCTGCAATCCAATAAAGCCAAATCTATAAAAATCCATAGAAATAAACAAGAGTTTATTGGGAAAGAGTTATATAAAGGGAAAGCAACCATCAACCACAGAGAATTCTTAACAAAATCAATACAATCTACTTAGCTAAACTGCTTAGCTTGTCAAATAAACTCTTCAGTTTCATTGCTTATTCTCTTCAGACATAATGGTTGAAACTTTCTACCTGGATGTTCATAACAGGCCCTTGTTTTTTTTCTTTTTCTTTTTTCTCCTAGGTTGTTGTCTCCAGTTTTATAGAACACGGGGGGATCACTGAATTCCAGGCTTTTATTTATTTATTTTTTGAAAGATTGGTTCTTGTCTTACCATCTATTATGCTCTAAGTTGACTTCACAAATCAAAGATCCTCTGAGAGCTAAACTTTCCTGCTTATAATGCTCTGTGGAACTGGAAAGACACACTTTATCTTTTACAACTTCTCCACTGCAGAAATGGAATTGGGAGGACTTTTGGAGAAACAAAGCTGAGGCCCGTCTATTCAAGAATCTTGGCCTGGGGTCAGTTTATCAAGGGCTTTTCATGGTACTCTTGTGTTATACAGTACTAAAAAAAAAATTGTCAGTTACCTCTCTCCTGCCCCCAAGTCTAGTTTTAGTGAGGTTCATTTAATACACAGGTGTCCAGTTTCTGTCACATGACGTTTCATGATGTTTTTCCCCTTTGCGGAGCTGGGGTGGCGTGGCCTGCACATGATGCATCTGGCCCACGGGCCACCAGTTTGACACCCCTGGTTTAATAGCATGCCTGGATTACACTGGATAACCAGACACTTGGTTATCTAATGCTGAAAACAATGCATAATGTCAAAGGGTGATGAATGAATGATGTCAATCAAGACACTATAATTTAAGAGTAATTCATCACAAAAGGAACATTTAAGCAAGATGCAGTATCTGAAGAACTCATACTTTATGCCATAAGATTTCTTCCTTTGTGATTGTACAGATCAAAACAGCAATAAAAGAACATTAGAAGTCCTTATAAAAATAGCATGCTCAAACAGCATTGCCATATTCCACTTGTTCAGGATATTGCAGCAAATGACTTTATTAAAGTTGCAAACCCATCCTGGGTTTGGCAAGCTGGATGACCTCCAGTGAGCCCTTGAATCAGACACTTAAGATTAAATTCATTATCATTTTTGAAAGTTCGTATAAAGTAGCATGAAAAATAACTATATTCTGGTTATACTTTATGAATGGAAGTTGTTCTCGCTCTTTTATCTAACACTGCTGCCGATCAAGGTTTCAGAGTAACATACTATAATCAGTTTGGGTTTGTGGGTATCATGAAGAAACTATGGAGAGTTTCCTTAGAAACCAGAAAAGAGTAGGAACTATTGGAACTGCCTTTCTTTTTCTTTCAGTGTCTGGGCAACACAAAAATCTCTTAGGCAATATTGAAAAACAATGTAATATCTTTCCAAGTCTCTTTCTTGTCTTTGCATTCCAGAAGGGATCAGTAAGAGGTAACTTGCTTCTGTCTATCTCTAAAAACTTGGGTGTATTTCAGTTTTTGGTAACTGTGAATAGGTCTGGGTATACTGAGGGTTCAGTGTGTTTAGAATGGGTACAACGGAGAAAGAATGTGTTTATTAGTGCTTCTGCAGACTGGATAGATCAGTGGCCCATCAATGCTGGAGATCTTTGAGTCTTTATCTTGTGGCCTTAAATATCTGAAATGGCAAGAGTCCATGGGTTGCATTCTATGGAATTCAAGAATCTAAAACCTGGAATCTAAAAAGCAACAATAAACATGGATTGTGTCACATGATCCTTAACACCTTTGGAGCAATTTCCTGCCTATTCACTTTAATATTCAAACCAACTTTTCTCTGAAGTTGCCAAAAGTCATTATCGATTCAAAGGCAAATATATAGATATAGGCATAGACACAGACAATTAACAGGTATACAGAGAGACTTAGATTAGGGGAGGAAAGAAAGAAAAAGAAAAAGTGAGATTGGTAAATGCATATACAGGTAATCCTCGATTTACAACAGTTCATTTAGTGACCATTCAAAGTTACAACAGCAGTGAAAAAAGTGACTTATGACCATTTTTCATACTTATGACTTTTGCAGCTTCCCCAAGGTCACACAGTCAAAATTCAGAAGCTTGCTTGGCAACTGACTCATATTTATGATCACTGCAGCGTCCTGTGGTCATGCGATCCCCTTTTATGGCCTTCTAACAAGTAAAAACAATGACAAAGCCAGATTCACTGAACAACAGGTTACTAACTTTAATAACTGTGGCAAGAAAAATTGTAAAATGGGGCATATTTCACTTAACAAATGTCTCACAGCAACAAAAATGTTGCTCAATTGTGGTCCTAAGTCAAGGACTACATCTGTGTCATTTTGCTAAAATCATCCATAGTTCTCAGCTATTGGACCTATATCGATTGAAATATAAGTTTCTGAATTCAAATTGGATCCCCTGTCCTATCTTTTCCTTGTTTTTAGAAAACAACAATCTATTTATAGATATTGGAGACCTCACACATTCTAAGAGTGATCAATGGAGACACTAGCAACATCCCCTGTAGTGCAAATAATGTGGTCATCTGTGCAACAATGAATACAAACTAGGAAACTCCTATGTCATTTACCTGCTCAAGTGAAAGATTCTCAAATGCTCAAATATTTGCATTGCCTTGTTACATTTCTTTTTTTATGTAGACTCCTCATAAGTTTCTAAACCGAGTTCTGTATATTAAAAATGCTACTTTCATTTTTTTGTCAGACGCTGTTTCAATTGACCAACTAGCTTTACATTTTGCATTTTTTTTGTTCGCTTCAAGATACTGTTGGTGCATCTTTGATGGGACTGATTAGGAATTCATGTTTGAAAAAAAATATAATGTATTTGTTAGGTAGGTTTGTACTGACCTCCAGTGGCTATATTATACTCTAGCATTTTTTACAATTAAAGACATGTTTTATAATGCACTGCAGTACTGTCAGCCTAACATCACTTTATGAAACATACGCTGAAGATGAGAGCAACTCATTTAGATGTTATAGGAACCAATATTCAGAAAAAGGTATAGGTACTTAAGTTCCAAAGTCAGCTTTGCTATAGCACTCTGCAGGATACAATCTTGGCAGCTGACATGCAAAGCATTTTAGTAAAAAACAGAGGATACGTTTTATGATGCACATTCCAGGAAGCCCATTGCTTAAGGAAGAGCATGATAAACTACAAGTAACTATTCATAGCTCTAGAGTTTTAGCTTTGCTAACCAGCCAATTAGTTTTTCTAACCAGCCAATTTAATAAGAATTTTGATTATAATGGCAAACTTTAATATAAGCTAAACGCAGAGAAAGAAAGGAGAATAGAAACAAGGAGTAAAAATGTAAAAAAAGAGAAAAGTAAGAGTACAATAAAGAGAAAAGAATATATAAAGAAGTGACTTCCAACATTCATCACGTATAAACAAATTTAGTGACTCTTCACCCTCTCTAAGGTTACAAACATTTATTTCTTCATCCCTTATCCTATCTCTTATCTATAAACAAATCCAGAAAAGTTCTTTTTAATCCTGGTGCTAGCAGAAAGTCTATTAGGGTTGCCGTAGTAAGAAGATGCCTTGCTTTAATCTTGATCAAATAAACCAACTTTATGTTCATTTATTTTATTTCTAACAGGCTTAATCTTTAGTTCATTGAATATTGTTTTAGGATTTGATTTCTTTTCACTTCTTTTTTGCCCGATTATACAGAGTTCTTCAAGGCTTTAAAAAGCTTCTTTTGTAAATTCAATAGGAACAAATTATCCAGGTCACTGTTTTGGTTTGTTATTTGTATTCTCATTTTAAATTTGAAAAGCAGTTTCTTTTGTAAATCTAGTAAAACATCCTTTCTTAAGATTTTTTTTTTTAGCCTGTTGTAGATCTACTTTCAATACTATATCTTGTCAAATTAAATTTGTTCTATTTATTCACCTGGCTTTTTTAAACATGTTGGTCTGAAGAACTCTAATAACTTAGAAGTAGTTAATAAGCAATTTCCAAAAAATGATTAGAAAATAAAGTTTTCAAACTTAATACACTTAATAGTCTCCACAGCAGTTGTAAGCAAAATGTCTAATCTCACAGTCTCCTGGTGCTCAAACCCACACAAAACTTGTATGGAGTACCTGTGGATGCTCTCCCATTCTATCTTTATTTGGAGATGTTCCAGGGAATTGGTTTACATTCTGTTTCCTTGATTTTTGCCTTGGTCATTAACTCCATCTTCACAGAGCCATCTTCAATCTATAAAATTCTTGTAAACCACTTAAAGATACTTAAGAAAGGTGGATATATAATTTTTAACAAAAAAAATGAAAGAACAAAATTTTCTCTATGAAGTATTACATAGTGTCTGATTATATATCCAAACCAATACTTCTCCCACCTCTCTCCAAAGACTTTTCACTAACTGGTCTGACACTTCATGCTAAGCCTTCTTTTGTTTTAATAATGGTTTGTTGAAGCCGTAGGAACTTGGTTTAAATATTCTGCTAAAAGCACAGGATTGTTATAAATCAATATTGAACTAAGACAACACAAAATAAAACACAACATGGGCCCAAGAAGGAGTGGGGATATGGGCAAGAATAAGAAATGTAAAGTTGCTAAGTTGATACTGTAATCTTTCAGTGATCTACTGTCCATTCTAGCATTTGCCTATTCTCTCGGTACACAATAATAAAATTATGAAAACCAATAAAACATAGGTTATACTAGTAAACCAAATTGGTGAAAGTAATTAAAGGGTATAATTAGCAGACATGGTGTTCATTTTGGAAAAACAAAACCTTTTAGGCTTAAACTGGGAGCATCTGTTTTTACCTCTAGATGTCCTTCTAGGTTCAGTAAAGGAACTATATAGCTCAATGCAATAGGTGAAGGTTTATATGAATCTCTAGATATCTCGATGCCTAATGCCTTGCCAAAGTTGAAATTTTGTAGTGTGATTAAAAAGCAATAAAATCCCTCAAATCATGCAAGTGGTAGTAAATATATTTCACTTTAATTTGTGCTAAGTACAAACTTAGCTTTGTAGCTTTGTAAAATTTGCTAAATTTGATCGGTGATATAGGATTTTTTTTTTAGGTTTTTATTGAATGAAAGCAACTTTCTTAAATCTTTCTTTTAATCTAATCAAAAAGCACAGCATTCAGATTCACCCAGGATATTTAAAAATATGACAGGAAATTTTGTTTCCCGTCATGTATTATTTCCAGCTTGCTTGTGTTATTCCAACTTCCAATCTTAGAGAGAGCTTATGGCTACCACAACTAGAATCCACTGATATACTTTATCTTAGAGTTGTCTAATCCCCCATTTGAACAACTTTTGCTCATAATGTCATAATATCTAATGGTGCTTGTCTTGACAACAGAACATGGTTATTTCTTGTAAAAGTTATAGGCTTAAGTGTCAGACTAGAATAAGTTGTATTGCATTTGACTTTCAGAGCCTGAAAGAAGTTTCTACTCTATAAACTTCTTCACTGACAACTCTATGATCTCTATATAATACTTGCTTTGAAAAAAAGAATACCATAGATATAGCCATATTAAGTTAATAACTTCCATTGCCTAGACTGCTTTAACAATCTCCTTCTCTAGCTCTTCTAATGATGTGCTACAATTCTGAATCCATGATTATAAAATACAGGATGAGAACGCATCACCAAGTCACAGATTTTTCAAAACTTGCCAAGCCTTCCTCTAATGTACAATCCCAAATTACAAGCTCCTTTAAGAGCGTCTCTAAATTTAGAGTGTCTCTAAATGATTAACTATCCCAGTAATCACTTTAAACCTGGAGGTTTTCCTCTTTGTTCTTTAACATTAACCCACAGGTTTTAGCAGACTCTGTTTCCTTTCATAAATCAAATAAGTAGGATGAGAACAAATAGACAAAGGTTCTCTGTAGCTTTTTCCTCAGTTATTGATTTGCCTTCCAGGATTTTACCTGTGTTGTCAACATTTATTTTGTTCAATATATTGAGAATTACACTTAATGATAGGCTTAAGAAACTCTTTGTTTTAAAAAGAAAATGTGTGGTTTACATAACTACATTTAGCATTTTGATTTGAGCATATTTTAAATAAAGTTTCTTATTTAGTTTGGTTGGCAATCAAAAATGATCTACAATTTATGGAAAAATTGTGAAATGATGTTATTTATTTTCTTGACACGAGGTCAACTCAGGGTAAACAACACTGACTTTATTACAACATACTAATAGTTTAAAAATTAATTAACCATGTCACATTCACATACACACAATTAAAAGCTTGTTTAAGCAACAAGCTCTAAAAATGCTAAGGACTGAGGATGAGGTAAAGTAGTCTTGTCTTTTACTCTTCATAGAATTCAAGAAAATCTGTATTTGAGGTTATCCTCTATTTCAAATCAAGGATATTAAATCTGGCTGAATGGCCATATTTGGTCCATACTTCACCTGATAAATTAAATTATTTTAGGGCAAGGTTTTGCACAGGGAAATGAAGCATCCAACCTCCTAGGCATGGTAGAGAAGGAAAAGTCTGATGAAGACAGCTTGCCAGTGCCCTAGTAGAAGGTCCTACAGAGTATAGGAGAGAGAGAAAGCTTAAGGGAATGGTAGAACTTTGCAGAAGGGGAAAGTGCGTTCGTGAAAGCACTGAAAGCCAGTTGGGATGGGTTAGGTCTATAAACAAATGATCCCACTGTTTACATCAATGTTTCTTAACCTTGGAAACTTTAAGAGGTGTGGACTTCATCTCCCATAATTTCCAGTCCACATGCTGGACAGAAAGCTGAAGTTCATACTTTAAGATTGTCAAGCTTGAAAAACACTAGTCTATATCGAGATTAAGGTTGCCACAGCCTTGAATTTATTTAACATCAACACTTAGCAATTGAACAGGAACATCTTCCATCTAGTACAGCTTCTCTAATATAAGATTTACATAAATTATATTTATTATTTATAAGTGTACAATTATCATGGATATCAACATACTGGAAGCTGTGTCAGTTTTTGGCTGTGTTTTACATGACCAGTCTGAATGTAAAAGGTTCTTTAGGAAGTCACACACAACTGAAAACCTTTTTCTATTGTCTATTTCCCCCCTCATTGACTTCTATGTTCATCTACAAACTCACTATCTCCCCCTTCCTGCTGCCTACTCATCCCATGGTGAATATGGGCCTCAGTAATGGGGACCACACATAATTCAGAGGAAGGAGATGGATTTTACACAAAGAAAACATATAAATGGAAAATGTCAACAAAGGAGAAACTATCAGTGGGAAAACTTCAATCAGTGGGAAAATACCATTTAAAACTACAAACATTGTTGAGGGAACAGTCATGAAAATATGGAAAACAGTCACAAAGCACTCAGTAAGGGAAGGAACAATCAGTGGGAAATAGCAACGAGGGATAAAATAGCAATCACTGGGGAAACAGCATTCAATAAGGAAATAGCATTTAAGCTGTACTGAGAGAATTGCCATGAATAGTTCCTAGGGATCACAATGGGGCAGCAAGTATACTGAAGGTTTTATGGAAAAGTACAATATATGCTTTGCAGAAATCCTCTTATTTGACTGAGATGGAGAAAACGTTGGCTCAAGAGAGATTCGTCTCCAGGATAAACAAAGACTTGCAAGAGCTCAGAGCTGGTGACTCAGTTTTATAGTTTGTGAGTGACTGCATTGTTGATGGACAAAGAAGCTTAAAATGGAAGTTCTCTTGCAGGCTGGCCTTTATGTTGAGCCTTTCCTTGTGATTGTTCTTCACAATCAGGAAAAAGTTCCGGAAATACTTTCCAGCTCCATTTCTCTTAAAATATGTTTTCTCCTTCCTCTTGCATTTAAGCTGATCATCACTGTTGAGATTTCTAATCCAGCCTCATTTGTATAACAGGATAACTATAGATTTGCTCCAATTCCCCACAAGGGACGTTTTATCTCTATAAGCAGCACATTACACCTGAACAAATGGTCACATCAGCTTGGGGGAGGGGGTGGGTGGGCGGGGCTTCG
>JANHFL010000111.1:36961-52873 GCA_032468155.1 Oxyrhabdium leporinum
CTCTTTGTATCTAGCAAAAGGAACATATTTTAATGAAGTACATTTTAATTTGAAATGCCTGTGCTCAGTGCTGAGAAGGCAAGTGCAGGACTTCAAAGAACAGCTGAGTATTGCAGATCTAGAAAATTCTCCAGTAATCTTTGGGGATGGCAGTTTAGAACAGAAGAGTCAGGTCTCTATGAAGAGTCACCGTGCAATTTAAAATGGTATTGTGTTGTGTGAACTTAGCTTTTGGTCATGGTTTAGTGCATTTGTGAACCTTATAACTCAGAGTTCCTAACTCAGAGCTACTTCTCTGGGTTCAAGATCCAAAAAGGCAGTTGTACTTTAGGGCAAATTCAACAACCTGTCCTGCTTACAAATCATCTGTTCTCCAAATTGTGTGTGCTTTCTGGAATCAGTTCCCCAACACCTAGCTAGTGTTGTCTGTGTCTTGCTCTGAGTGGGAAGTTCTTACAGAAGAACTTCAGCCTTCTGTGTTGCCACGATTTATTAAAAAAAGATTCACAACCGATGTAGCTGACTTCTAACTAAGCATGGGTGGGTGGATGGTATTGATCTGTGCTGACAGACAGTGTGCATTGTTGCACAAATACGCTTGGCAATTAAAATGTGCTTTGTTGATGTGGCAGGAGAGAAAGAAGCCACTTTCCCCTAATGTCTTCATACAGTAAAGGGGTGAAGGAGAATCCTTCAAGTAGTTATGTGTTCCTTTTCCTTATGGACTGTTTGATTTTGCACTGAAAAGCAGGCTGAAGCAGCAGGGTGAAAGTTGGCACCCATGGGTGTCTGCTCAAAATCCGTCTCTGAAGTTCCTTTTATGTTAGTGAATTAATTCATCTGAATGTTCTTATTGATATAACATGTGTTAATAGCCTTCTAAGGTTGCAACTTTCCTACCCAAGTCTTTATGTATGTGTACAGGTGCATGTTTTTTTTTGTCTCTCTGTATAAAAGGAACAGTAAGAGGGATAATACTTTATTTTCTTCAAGTTGTTTAGGAAGTGATGGGAAGGGAAGTTTAGGAATACTGTTTCCCACTTACCACTACTCTTCAGACTTTGGTTGCAAATCTTTATTTATTTTTAATTTTTTAGATTCCAGCTACTTAGAATGTGTAGTTTGGTCCTGAAATAGTGTTTTTTTTTTAGGTAGGGAAGCCTATCTGGGTTGCAAAAGTCTGGACAACCACTAGGTGACAGGCAGCACACAGTTCTTCTTTATCTACATGCTATCATCGATTGGTTTCTGCAGTGCAGGAGATAATTCAACATGCCAACCAGAAGCCAATCTATTCTGCTCTCCACAAATATTATTTTGTGCTAAGGCACCATTCTCATTTCCTTTTTTGAAACGTTCTTGGATATTTGATGCACACTTGGGTAGCTCTCTTGACTAAGCAATGAGGTTGGTTTTCATGGCTCCAGGAGACCAGTGATCTGCTATGTGGAGGATTACATCTCAAGCTGGGAACCAGATGTCCAAACTGAGTCATTTCACACAGTTTTCCCTCAGTAGAATCATAAACTCTCTTTCCTAGTGGCAGGCTTGACATTATTACATAATTATATTGCAATTATTGTAACTATGAATTCAACCATAGTTATTTATGTATTTATGTATTTATGTATTTGAATTTATTAGCTTTCTAACTCCAATAGACTCTTAACTTTACCCACACTGCTCTACACCACAGAGCATCCAATAGAAAATAGGACAAAGACCTGCCAAAAGGTCTGCCATAAGGAAAATGAGGTATCAAGATGCTTTCAGTAAAATCAAGATTTTTTTCCCATCCATTCATCCATCCGTCCATCTGTCCATCCCATCCCATCCCATCCATCCATCCATAAGTTGCCTTTTCCCTAGAAGCTCAAGGCAACTTCCAAGGGGATCTCCCTTTACTTAATACCCACAACTACCAGTGATTAGGTTGGGCTGGATAGAATGACAGGTGCAAAATGACCCAATGCATTTCTATGGATGAGCAAGCACTTTAATCAAAATCCTCCAATTTTCTAGTCCAATTCTTGAACTATTGTGGCTTCTTGGACAGTCCAGAGAGCTTCCTCTCTTTCCATTCCCTTTAATTTAGTGTGTTGCTGTGCATTGTTCCAGCACTGATGTGATCACATTACTTCTGATACATTGTATGACTATGGTTGGGGTTCACATTCTCAGCCCAAAAAACAAAGGCTTTGCAGTGCAGCATTTTCCTACTATTCCTGAGAAGACTTCCAGCACCTACCATTAATTTAATCAAGTCCCCCACACTAGCATCTAAACTAGCCATTATTGCGGTAACCACCCACAGTATTTATCTACGGTGTGAAGAGAAACTCTTTGCATATTGTTATATAGTAATAGGGCTCCTCCTTATGAATGAGAACTCTATTTGAATGGAATGGTCATTGGACATAGACATCTATGCATGCAAAGCACGCTTTTACAATCTCATTGATAGTTGGGTGACAAAGATAAGTGGCTAGGGAGTGTGTGAAAGCATAATCATTTGTAAGGAGCCATGGTGTTATCTCAGAAATCTGTAAGAAGCCGTGCTGTCATTGTATCAACAACACACATGGGTCAGTTGCATTGTGCCCTGTTGTTATATCACATGCGATGATGCCATGATGTGTAGGATGTCACTTGCCTCCTCTTGCCCACCTCCTCCTGCAGTCTCTCACCATGAAATGGGTACTAATGGCTATAATTCCAGTCTGTGCAATGATTGCCACAGAAGACTCTGTGTGATTTTTCTCACAGCGAACTTTATAAAACTCTTAATTTGTTCTTTGTTTCCACTGCTGTAGAGCACAGCAAAAAGGAGTATTTGTTGGTGGCTGATTCCCTCATGGATTTTGGTGCAATCTTGGTGTTGTTTATTAAGTATTTTAGACCATAACATTGCTGCTTCTTTAGTTCAGTAAGTATCTGTGGGCATATTAGAGCAGTCCCAGTCACGGTGCTGATATTTAGAAAACCATTCTCACAGCTCATAGCTCCAGTTTAAAAAAAAAAGGGGGGGGAACACATAATATGCTTGCCAAGTTAAAAATTATGAGACTCCAGAGTTCAGTTATATAACAGAACGATTTTAAATTACAAGGCTGCCAACCATAGTATTGAGATGACAGTAGCATTTGGAATACTGATAGAGCTTCTAGATTTTTTTGCAGCCAGTTTTGTATCTGACTGAGATCTTTTTCTCCAGCCATGTTAGAATGCTTTCTTGTCCTAGTAATGAGGCCACGTGGAGACAAAGAACAATTTAAGGAAAAGGATTGGTGGATTCCCTTGGCTTGGTTTGTCCTTCTGCAAAATATCACCAGACTGCAGAGGGGGGGGGGAGGAATCCAATGGTCATTGTCCTGAATACAATGGCTGCAGGTACTAGATTAGCTGTTTGTCAACCATTGCCTTAGTTTTGCACAAATGTCTTCTGGGAATACTTTCAAAGAACCAACTGCACATTGATAGTCAGGCTTCTTTTGCATATAGGTTTAGCATTTTGTTCTGTAATTGGGCTAATCTGAAAGAGTGCTATTTTGGAACAGTGCTAAACCTGGTTTACAAGAAGCAATCTCTCTCCCCCCTACAGCCGATCGAAACTATCTTATGATAGTTTAGATTGGATGTCAAATTCAATTTAATTGAGGGCCGCATCAGGGTTGTGTTTGACCTCAGGGGGCTGGGTGGTGGTGGTGGCTGGGATGGGCGTGGCCAACTTGACATCACTCAT
Source organism: Oxyrhabdium leporinum (assembly GCA_032468155.1). NCBI lineage: Eukaryota > Metazoa > Chordata > Lepidosauria > Squamata > Cyclocoridae > Oxyrhabdium > Oxyrhabdium leporinum. The sequence continues at coordinate 40,704 of JANHFL010000111.1, forward strand.
CGAGTCTCTATTTTCGGCCATGATGGCCTCCTGCAGCCCTCTGCCAGCAAAAATGGAGCTCGGAGAAGCCATGTGCAGCCCCCCTGGGCTTCATTTTTGCTGGCAGAGGGCTGCAGGAGGCCACCCTGGCTGAAAACAAAGTCTGGGAGGTTCTCCATTTCACTGACAAAGGTACTGCAGGCCAGTTCTTTATTGTTTCCAGGGCGGCACCGCGGGCCAGATCTAAGCACCCTGTGGGCCAGATCCAGACCACAGGCCTTGAGTTTGACATCCCTGGTTTAGATTAACAGAACAGAATAACAGAATTGAACGAGATCTTGGAGGTCTTCTAGTCCAACCCCCATCCTCCAAGATGGAGACCCTATGCCATTTAAGACAAATGGTTGTCCAACCCCTTCTTAAAAGCCTCCAGTGTTGGAGCACCCACAACTTCTGAAGGCAAGTTATTCTACTGGTTGATTGTTCTTACTGTCAGGAAATTACTCCTTAGTTCTAGGTTTGTTCTCTATTCACTCAGGTTCCATCCATTGCTTCTTGTCTTGCCTTCTGGCGCTTTGGAAAATAGGTTGACCCTTTCTTCTTTATGGCAGCCCTTCAAATATTGGAACACTGCTATCATATCACCCCTAGTTCTTCTTTTCCCTAGACTGGACATACCCAATTCCTGCAACTGTTCTTTATATGTTTTAGCTTTCATCCCTCCAATCATCTTTGTCGCTCTTCACTGTACTCTTTCCAGAGTCTCAATATCTTTTTTAACATCGTGCTGACCAAATTGAACGTAGTATTCCAAGTGTGGTCTTACCAAGACATTACAAAGCAGTAGAATCACTTCTTGTGATCTCGATTCTATCCCTCTGTTAATGCAGCCTAGAATTGCATTGGCCTTTTTGGTAGTCACAGCACACTGCTGGCTCATATTTAAGTGATTGTCCACTAAGACTCCAAGATCCCTCTCACAATTACTGCTGCTGAGCCAAGATTCACTTCATCTATACCTGTACATTTGGTTTTTCTTGCCTAAGTGTAAAACCTTATTTTTTTTCCTACACTGAATTTCATTTTGCTAGATAGGGCCCAGCGTTCAAGCCAATGTTTAGAAAATACTGCTTGGACAGTGGAGCAAGCACTGCTTTAGACTCTACTGTAGCCTTACCCGATATGCTGTTGGTGGCTTTAGATTGTGAAGCGAGAAGCCATTGAAATGAGATGTTTAATGGATCCAAGCGAGGGATAAATCAGCATGGTTTGTTTGTCAAAGCTGATCAGTGTTACCAATTCCAACATTATGGTGGACTCTTAATGGTGGGGGAGCCAGAGCAGCAGGTGGATTTCTTGTTTTTCTATGCTCTTTCCCTATATGGGGCTACGTATCTAAGTGCTAATCCTCAATATTTGAAGCATAGGAGACTGTAACACCCAACAGGCATTATATAGCAGGTTCCTCTGCAAAAGCCAGATGCCCAATTTCTGCTACAGTCCAAATGAAAATGAGCAGGACTGAACACAGCCTCAGACACCTCATATATGATGTTGAATAATGTAGCCAAAATGGCGCAGAGCCCAGCTTCCGGCTGTATCATTCAACATCATGTACGAGTATTGTAAATCATTCCACCCAGCAAGGTATGTTGGAAGAAAAGAGAAAACTCTACTTCTTATCTGGAACAACTACATATGAGTATCAGTAGCCTCTATGTTGGTCTTGGAAATGAAACAAAAGCAGAAGAAAGAACTTTTAAAACCATGTGAGGATAAGACCCGAACATGCACTGCTATGGGGGTTAGTCTGGTGGTTGGAATGCTCGGGGGAAAAATATTCTTTAAGCATAGTATTGATCATATAAATTAAACATATCCAGTTTTGTCTTCAGATCTTATATCAGTTAGCCTGGAGGTGCTTGTTACTTGCATGCAGAAGAAATACAGTCTCTGACAGATTTAGAAAAATTGGATTTGGCTAATGCAGTTCAAAGGGAATTTCGTGAATTAAGAAATTCACTGTATTTTATTTTATTTTATTTTTTTACAAAAAAGGAGTAATGCTAGTCAGTGGCAGAGCTTTATCTTTAAAAATAAGGCAAAACAAAGCATCAAACCTGACGGACTTTTGTTCTCCTTTTGTAGTGCATTGGCTTTCTGTTTGAAGCACAGTCTAATCTTCCGACTGTTTTATTAAGTATATTTATATAGCCAACTCATACCAGGGATTCTTTATTCAAGCCACAAAGCAAGCAGAACTTTAAAATGCAATATAAAACACAGATCAGGGTGCTAACAAAGTTAAAATGATCAAACAAAATTAAAATTAGGTAGAAGCAAGTTGTATTCTTTAATATGAATTCCCATCAGCCCCAGACAGTGATTAGGGATTAGCCATTATGAGCCAAAATGATAAAAATAAAAATAGAGTAGGGTTCCAGAAGTTGTGCATATCTGCTTTAGAATATTTAACTCTTTCATTAAAAAAATGATGGTAGGTATTTATTCAAGAAATCCATGCCCCCCTCCCCAATCCCAAATTAGCTTTTAAAAAATGTTTTTTGTAGTGTATATGCTTCCCTCTGTTATTTTATTGCTGGAACTGGATATGTCTAGGTTGATGAAAAGAAAAACTAGGGGTGACATTTGGCAGTGTTCCAAAATCTCAGGGCTGCCACAAAGAAGAGAGAGTCAAGCTATTCTCCAAAGCACCTGAGGGCAGGACAAGAAGCAATGGGTGGAAAGAAATCAAGGAGAGAAGCAACCTAGAACTAAGGAGAAGTTTCCTGACAATGAAAATAATTAATCAGTGGAGCAACTTGCCTCCAGAAGTTGTAAATGGGCTAAAATTTTTGTTTATAAGATACAAATGGAACAATAGAGAAATATGTGGCTGAGAGAGTTGAAATTCACACATTACATCAGTGTTAATTTGAGAACAGTTTGACATATTGACAACGATTTTATTGCAATAGCTATGGGGATTCTCAGTGATCCAGGTCATGCTTGTCCCAAAGGTGTGTTTTTTTTTTCAAGAGGCAACTGGACTTTCTGGTTTTTCTTTAAATATGTTTCACTTCTTATCCAAGAAGTTTCTTCAGCTCTGCTTGGATGATGGGGAATGGATAGCTATTGGGATAGCTATTACAAGACATATCAAAGAATTCAAACAAGTAACCTCCCATTATTACAGACTTTCATTCATATATTAGTTTCTATAGGTAGTTTATGAAACTTGCTCTAATAAATTGAGTAGCTTGTTAACCTATTATATTAATACATTTTGGTATCGAACTTTCATATTTATTAATAAACGATTCAGGTGATTCCAGTTTTTCTGAAACTTTATTTAATATTGTCTGTAATCTACATGCCGGAACCACTGTAATATTTTTGGCATCAACATATAGTAAGAAAATTGTTAATAGGTGTACAATCATAATTTTTACCAGCCTTCAAATCACATTTAGATAAACTTCATGAAAGGAAACAAGAATAACTTGATTTAGAAAAGCATGATTATAATCTTCCAGTAATATAAAGGCAATTGACTGAGAGAGAGAACAGAAGCATTTTCTGTTTCCATAAATTTAACAGTTCCTATTATTTCTTGAAGACTTAAAAAGGCAGATAGAAAAATACCTTAAGCATGCAAAATCTTTGGAAAAATTATAATAATATTTGAAAAGTTATCAATGATCTTAAAATTTCTTAACATTGCCTTTCAGGCTTATCATACCATTCTCAAAGTTTCTTTATTTCTTTATTCAATTTCTATAGCCACCCAGCTCAGCCAAGTAACTCTGGGAGGTTTACAATTCTATGCAAAGCTCTGCTTTACTTTTTTCTTTTTCAACGTTTCAAACTTTTATTCTCTGCAAAAGAGGCTTTAGTTTGTGTGCTTTATTTTCAGGGTGTGTGATAATTTCTCTCAGTTTTCTCTTTAAGATTTGTTTGAGCACGCCTTGTTAATGGCTAATTACTGATGCTGGTTTTTTTTTCTTCTCTGTTGTGTATCTTTTTATCACCCTGAAGCTGCCCTGTCTGCCCACATGTCTCAATCCCGAGAAAATTTCTGCAAATTTCTCCACCATTCTCTTCTCTTTGAAAATAAAAATATGCACACTTTTCTTTCAGGAAAATTGAATAAGAACTGGGCTGGGGATGCAGAACTTTTCTACATGACACAAATTAAAGTAACAAGCAGCCCACATTTAAAATGCTATGTACTCGGGTCTGGATGCAGATCTTGAATGTTCTCCATGGAATTAAAAATCCAAACAAAAAGGCCAGGTGCGGCTCACATTCATAAACAGATTAATGTTCCACTTAATGGCAAGGATAGTTTGATCCCTTGGGCAAGTAATGTATTAATTTCCGTTTTCCTTGGAATCTCGTGGTATTATTTGCCTTATGGCAAGGGGTTTTCTCTATTTGGTTGTGATGGCAGCGTACCAACAAGCCTTGTAAGTGTAGAAAGTTATGAGACATTTTTGAACATCTCCATTGTAACTGAATACCCCAACGGTGGTCAATAAGGTATTTTGGACATAACATTATTTGATTAAATAATAAATATTCTCCACCGCCTGATATTTTCAGAATAGATCAAATTTCAGGTGGGAAACTGACTTTTCTTCCTGTGCTTGTACTTCACAGAGAAAGAGAGTCACATGAAACCCTCTGTCCCAATGAACCCACGATTTATGGGAAGAGTTATTCTGCCTTTCACAAAGCCATTGGACAGAAGCTATTAATCCACTGGAAACTGAGCACCTCACCACGCAGTTCCTTTCATGGCTACAGGAAAGCTTATCAGCAGTTTGCTAACTCTTCTGTCCATGCAGCAAATTAAAACAATTAGCAAACAAAAGCCGGGAGAATTTCTGCTTAAGCCTTTACAGTACAAACAGACAAGAGCAAAGGTGAGGGTGCTTTTCTCTTACAAACAGGCACAGATGAATAAAACCTGGAAGGGGAAAAAGGAATCCAGTAGCAGCTCATTTGCCAGGTTATGGATGAAAAGCCATTAAGGAGAAAGTTTGCTCCTCCTGTTCTTAGACACTCCAGAAGCAAATGTTGATTCACCCAATAAAGAGAAATATGCATCCAGCCAAGAACAATGTATTGCAAACAGATTCAAAAGGCCATTTACACTTGTGGTCAAATTATCCGCAGGTATTTTATTATGTTGTGTCAACTAGCCTGGTGTGAACATCAGCCAAGTAGTTTTAAACAGAAGCAACTCAAGATCCCGGCAACTATTATCTACTGTAGATACACCCTAATAGCATACGGATATGTGAACTAGGATTGATTGATAACTAAATTCTTTTAAAATATATGGGATTTGGGACTTATTGTGCCATGACATGCCTTGATGTTCTCAACCACAACATGAAAATATCAGATTGGTTTTGTAAATTATTAAACCTTAGTCTTATCATATTGTAAGACTTACAAATTGTATATCTAGTGAAGAGAAGGACCAGGGGAGACATGATAGCAGTGTTCCAATATTTGAGAGGCTGCCACAGAGATGAGGGGGTCAAGTTTTTTTGCAAAGCACTCAAAGGCTAGACAAGGAATAATGGATGGAAACTGATCAAGGAGATATTCAACCTAGAAATAAGGAGACATTTTCTGACAATGAGAACAATCAACCAATGGAACAACTTGCCTTCGGAAGTTGTAGGAGCTTCATCAATGGAAACTTTCAAGAAGAGACTGGATTGCCATTTGTAAAAAATGCTGTAGGGTCTCCTGCTTAGGCAGGTGGTTGGACTAAAAGACCTACAAGGTCCCTTCCAACTCTGTTAATCTGTTACATTTGTTAAATCTATATTTTTTCCTGTTTTCTTGAAATCAATCAATTTATGGATCAAACACCTTGAAAATAGATATAAAATTAATATCTTAAATTATTATAGCATTTATTTGTTCTGAAACATAGTCTGGGTGAGAACCTGTCACCCAGAAGTACTACTTCTATCTTTATTGTAAGGTTACATTAACAGAATCTTCCAAGTCTGAAAGAACTTCTCTTCCCCTTTGCTTTTACAATCCAAAAAACTAGGCAGGGTCCCTTCTGAGATGTTTGCCTTGCCCCTATTCCTTCTGCAGGCTCGGCTGCTTCTTATCTAGCCATTTCCTACTCTGTGGTTCTTCCTCCTTCTCCCAAGATCATTCATACATACTGGTACAGAATCGGAAGAATGCATGAAATAGAACTTAGGATCAAATGACTATATGTAGACTGTATATTTTTAAAGAAAGCTCCAGACAGTATTGGGTGGAAACATGTGGAAAAGGCCTTCTGTGGCCTTCTCTCAAGGTTCTGACCAATGCCCTAATAAAAGAAGGAACCTCAAGCCATTTAGCAAGAAAAATCCAGTTGTTTATTAGGAGCACCATGTGGGCATAAACTAAGTGACTTCACCCAGTTCATGCCTTGCCTCTGACCCTGTTGCCCTCTTCCCACAAGGTGTGTCATCAGTCACATTCCCCAACAAAGCAATTTCACAGGTCATAGAAGTCCCTCCGGCCATTGCGGGTCTCCATGGAGATGGCCTTGACTTCGGGTGGCTAGGATGTGTTTTTTTTTGACTGAGGTGTGAATTCCTCGGTTCGGCTGCAAGGCGTGATTTCCCATCCCCCTGCCTATGGCAACTCCAGAGCAGGTCAGGAAAGCTTTGCGAGTTAACACCTTCATCCTGCAGTGCATAGATACTGACTAAAATGATAATGCTGATGATGATATCTTTAATAAAATACATCTATATCACAGATTAAAATAAGTATTGAGTTCCAAAATTATTCGTTGAATCTATTAATATATATAGTAAAAACCAGCTGAACCTATGGTGAAAAGCTGGTGAAAAGCTGGAGGATTCAAACTTCCTCTCTTAGAAGCCCTCTGAGTTTTCACTCTATTGTGCTATCTCCTATTTTGGCATAATATCTCAGTTGTTCTTGCTGCCATTATCTACCTTCCCAGGGAGTATTTTAGGTGCCTTCTCCTTAAAAACTCACAGCTCTCACAAACTCTTCTGTGTTTCTAGTGATAAAAATGGTCAATGGTGAAATCATTTCTATAGCCATTGCCTGACCATAGAGTATTTTTTTTACAATTTTTTTTTGCATTTTAACGCAGAATAAAAATAACAAGAATGCATATTTAGAATGAGAAAAGAGGAAAAAGAAAAGAGGAAAAACAAAGATGCAGAAATCAAAGGAAAACATTATAGAGAAGTAACTTGTGATTTTCTTTTAAACAATTACAGACAGACAGACAGACAGACAGACAGACAGACATACTTACATATCATTAAAAGAGTAGAATAATTGAAATGGAAATGGGCTGGTCACATAGCAAGAAGAACTGATGGCAGGTGGACCAAGGCAGTCATAGAATGGATCCCACTTGATTAAAAGTATCCATAAAAGAGACTAAAACAAGATAGATCTATGACATCAGCAAGTATTTTGGTATTTCTCCTCCTCTTCCTCCTCCTCCTCCTCCTCTTCTTCCTCCTCCTCCCTTTTATCCGCATTGAGATCTGTCACATTCATCCTTCTTATAAAACAGCTGCACTTTCTGATAAATTATTATCAAAATCAAGCAGGCAAAAGAACAAAATTAATTTGATAGACATTTGAACTGGACAAATAAAGCTATTAAAAGGGAGTAGAAGTTAGGGGGAAAAAATCTGTCAGCCTTAATTCAGTCCCACAAATATGACTGAGTTCACAGAAATTGAAACTGAGCAACAAACATTAAAAATCTCATACATTGGATTTTTACAAGTCATTTACCTTTATGTTTATGAATACGCAAGCTTTGCATATTCATTGCAAGCTTTGGTGAGTTCTTACAAAAAAGTGAAGCAAAAAACACCCCCTCACTTATCATTATGTTTTAGAGAAGTAAAAAGAATCATTTTCCTGCAACCTGACAATCTTCATCACACAATCATTTTAGATACACAACCAGCAATGGTTGAAATGCAGATGGAATTAACCTGAAAAGGTTTCAGCACATAAACTGCTTTAAAATTGTCTTCCCTCTTTTCATTTTTAGGAAATGAATCTTGACTCAGTGGATGTATTACCTGGCCTTGGTTATAAACTACTTTCAAAATTTAAGGGAAAAAACAAAGCAAACAACAACAATAACAACAACAACAAAACAGGGGATGAGCAATCTTTTGGAGTCTGGGGGATACATTTCATAAAATCATTCTGTGAAAAGCTGAAGGACATTATAGTAATGTGAAGACATCAACAGGGTAACATTTTGAAATATTCCACATTTTTGAATGTGGCTTCTTTCAAGGTAAATAAATGCATTAAATCTATTGGAGGAATAACACCATATTTATGTCTTGGGCTCAAACCCACAGACAATTGCAATATAGTTGCTTGAATGGTGCAGATTTGGTTAAACATAACAAAGGGAATGAGACACACAGAGAGATAGAGTCCTACGCATGTGTTTTAGATAAAAAAAAATATTTGAACTAGTATGAATATTAATGCTTCTTCAGTTACACTATGATTCTTTTACCTTGGAATTCCAAATATATATTTCTTCCCATAAAATGAAACAAGCAGAAATAGAGATTGTTTCCAGTTTACATCAGGAAAGGGAAAAGTTGATCAAGAAACATAAATCAAAAGTCACTTTGGATGCATAGGCCCAATTGAATTTTTTTGTTAATGGTTGGAAATTTGCGTGCAGTTCTAAAACATAAAAGGCTCTGTGTTATGTTTTATGAATGAGACCAGATACATGCAGTATGAAGTTGTGAGCAGAATAAAATTGCCTATCTCTAAAGCTTTATTTGAGATTTTTACTTAGTGAATTCCAATAATTGAAGAGATAACTGTTTTGCATTTTCAGCCATGTTTTGCTTCTCAACAGTCATTACTGTTTATTAAAAATATTTGATATTAGATATAAAAAGGTTTTAATGCAGAGAAACAAAGAAAAAAAATACAAACTAAAAAAGATATTTTTTAAAAAAATCCAAATTTGAAATTACTGGTTGTTTTAATTTTTAGATAAGATAGCATTCAGTTTTGAACATATAAAGCAGTGTTTTTTTAAAATTTGTCAACTTTAGGACTTCAACTGCTGACTGGACAGTTGTGGGAGTTGGAGTCGAGACATCTTAATCTTGCCAAGTTTGAGAAACACATCAATATATAATAATATTGAATGCAGTTTCCATTATGTTGATGGTTGCCAATTCACAAGCAAAGTGTGAACATATCCCATTGCTCCCAGATTTTAAATCCTGGATATCATTTTCTGACTACATAAAAAAAAAATCTTTGCTACCATCTTCAATAAATCCAATGTTCTTCACACGTTGATAAATTCTGCATTGCCAGGCTATAGCTCAACATGACATTGACATCTTTAAAAAAAATCCTTTTCTCATGAACATATTAAGAAATTTAGGAATATTAAAACAAAATGCAAAACAAAATGACTAGCCCCTTCATCAGTTTATCTTTGCAGGATTGTATATGACAGCAAATACTTTCTGAACATTTTTCATGTTGAAGAATCTTGAAGAATACTTTCCTGAATTAGATTTAAGAACAAAACTATTGTTACTGAAAGGAATTTTCATTCTTGAACAGACAGCTGTTCTTCAATTTGAATAAGATCGTATTTTGAAGATATTTAATGACCTACCTCTCTCTAGATACTTTTGCCTGTCCCATCAGATCCATTAGGAGAGGCATGCTATGGGTCTTGTCATCTCTTCTACCATAGTGCCCTTCCTTTGAGACATCATTCCCCCCAAACCTAGACTGGCCTCTACCTTCTAGAGCAGCTAAGCAAATGAATGACTGAATAAATGAGGGAATGAATGAATTTTCAACTATCATTACTATTTAAACATTTTAATGTTTAAAATGTTCAAGTTCCATCTGCTGCTTATCACTGTTTTTCCTAGGACAATTCCATTAATCCCTCCCAACATTTTTCTATGTCCCAAAACCATTAAACATGCTCAATCCTTTCAAAAGGAGGGGGGGGTTGGTCTGATTGTCTTTTACTGTGATTATTAGTATTACTTTTGTTGCTATTATTTCTGCAATCTTATCTTCCTAAGCCTTCTGATACATTTAGCTACTTCAGGACCCACCCATGAAAATGAGGAAAATGTTAGCATAAAGTTAGAGGATGTATGAAGCTATGTCTTACAGCCGTTTTTCTCAAATCCTTATTTTTAGTCTTTGCAATAGCAAGATTTTAGGAAATCTATACCTTTAACATTACTTAAAGTTGCTAGAGAATGATGGCTCATGTTTAAAATATTATTAAACTAATGGCTACATTCTTAGACCTGTTTTCCTGTGTTGACTCACTATTGTATAAGACTATACCAAGCTGAAGGAGAATCAGCAGCCACAGATAATATGCATTGTATCACATTTGTATTTTGCACAAATGGATACAGCAGAAATGGAACAGCAAGAAATATCCCAAAGCAGCAACTCCAATTTAGGCATTGGCATGATGTGCTAATTTGAAATTAAAGGAGGTTTAATTTAAAACTAAACTAAATTTCTCCAAGTTGGTGTCTATGACATAAAAATAAATTATACTGAATAAACAGACATAGGGTTGCATTTTTAAATATCAGTTTTATTCTGACTGATAGGCTTGCTACTTAATGTTATATAGAATACGCATGAAACACAATTGGAGTGTTCATTTCCAAAAATATTATTTGTATTTTTATAATTTTTATGCTACCAGCAAACTATTAGTGGTCTGGAATGGGAAGAGAAAATATCTGGGGGCAAGCCATTTTCATTTTTAACATTAATCTTCAAGCCATGCATGGGACTCTGCTTGTAATCACATGACTCAAATGCCCAAAATGATGCAACTATGAAAGGGCAAAGGTTGCATTGTGACTCCACAATTCCAGAAGTTGTGGGTGCTGCAACACTGGAGGTTTTTAAGAAGAGATTGGGCAACCATGTGTCTGAAATGATATAGAGTTCCCTGCTTGAGCGGGGACTTGCACTAGAAGACTTCAAAGGCCCTTCCAATTCTGTTATTCTGAAAGGATATATATTTTGTCAGTTGAATTCCCCCACATCCAGACATCTATAGTCGAATACTTCGAAATCACATTCTTGACATTCAAAACTTTGGGCATCAAATTATTAGCAGCATGATTCTCCCCCCCCCCTCCTTTTTTTGCATTATTGGCAATATTTTCACTTAAGCAAATCCAATCTACCAATCTGGTTTCTAATGTAAAGTGGTTTGTTACCAATTAATCAGGAAAAATTGGTCGTGTTGAGTGAAAATTATAGGAACTGAAATTTAGCATAATCTGAGAGCATCATGCTGAAAAAAAAATCTACGATCAGTATAATGCTTTGTTCTTTTATGGTATCCATTTTAATTTGTTATTACATCAGTCTATTGTAGATAGCTTAACACTACTGGCTTGATTTAGAATCTAACTTGTACAACATTAATAATGAGACAATAAAATCACCAGACAATTCTGAATTAATGCTTTCACAAGTAAGAGAATATTGCTTTTGTCACCTCTTTGAATCTTTGTGCTGACTTTCTATATTGCTTTTCTCTTCCTTCTTTTGTCAACTTGTTGGCCTTAATAAATCATTGCTCTTGACCTCTTAATTACAAATCCCTGGAGTGTCAAGATATACTTTTGTCCTCTGTGGCAGGCCAATTGGTTCCTACTATCTTAATGATGCTTCCTGCTTTGTTCACAGTTTGATTCTTTAGAAGTCTGCATTATCATAAGTTCTTGACAGCTGGAATGTGTTTATCATTTGATGTCCAAACCCCACTGGAGTCCTCAAGGATATTTTAAATCCCTCTATCACTGTTTTGTTCCCTTATACATTAAATATGAGGACTGATAAAACCATAGTGTAGAAGTGGAAAACATGTTTTTCCTATTGTCCCATGGAATTAGTTACAGTATGCATTAAAAGTGTTCTGGAAGAACATTAACTAATATTCTTCCACATGGCACTCTTTCCACATGGCACTTTTTTCAATGGCTACAAATACAAACAAATAAATCACCAAGAACATAGAGTACTGGCATTGAACCTCATTAATCTATTGATGTTTTCCCTAGAGCTCACAAATCTTCTCAACCGAAGCTTTTAAG
>JANHFL010000111.1:64993-79911 GCA_032468155.1 Oxyrhabdium leporinum
TTGTTTTAAGAAATTTCTGTCTTTTCTATCTTCCTCCATTTTCTCCAGTTTATTTATTTATTTTTTATTTTGCCAATATACGTAAACACAGCTAATTCAGAAATTGTGGCTCCTTTTACTGATTCTTTTGGGGTTTCAAATGAGACAGAATATTCATTCTCACTCAGTTCCAGACACCGTTCATCTACTTCTCTCCAGCACAGTCTTGGCTGTCTCAGTTGTTTCCGATTTCATGGCAGCCATTTTGGCTGCCGCTGTTCCCTGTCTTCAGATGATGGGAATTTTCCTAATCAGGGAGGAGAGATGCGGCTCTTCTCAACCTGCCGGGTGCTCCCCTTTACTTCATCACCCCTACAGGGTGGCTATGGCTCCTTTTGGAGCCTTCCAACAAGGAAAGCTCAGGGGGCGGAGGCGGACTGCAGAGCTTGCAGTTCTCGCTCCCGATGCCACCAGGAGTGCAATCCTTCAGTTCTCATTTCATCAAAGACAGTTTTCAGGTGAAATGTAGGTCACAGTTTTAAAGGTGGCATTCTAAATGTAGGTATTGTAGGGAGAATCCCCACCCCACCCCTTTTAATATAAGAAAGACCCTATATTAGCAAAGAAACACCCCACCCCTGGAAGAGAAAAGGCTTCCCTAAAGTAAAATCACTCAAGTGCCGGCCCCTGTGAATGGATATTTAGTTTCACAAACTATTTTATTCATAAACAAAATGCCTTCAGCTACAACCTCCACAGAAGGCTGGAGCTGAAAAGACTGGAAAGCAGAGAGACAAAAACCACCTAAAATCTACATCCCCCACCCAGCTCCAATGACAGGGCACGACCTCTCAGCCACAATAGGATTCAGGCAACATCAATTAGAATATCAAAAGGGTGCACTTGAGCACAGATTAAAGTATTTTTCACAAGGAACCTGGGCATCTAAATCACAAAGTCCAAGAACCACATAGAAACCCATCCACTCACTAGACTGTTTTATCAGCTGTCCCAAAACTGATTGCTGAAGTCACTTCTGACCACCAATAAAGAGAACCTTCTTTTCAAGCAGCTAGCTTCTCTCTTCATTCAGTGGCACCCTCATTTCTCCCGCATGGGGACTTGAGGCAATTCTTCCTACAGTAGAACTGCAGACCTCTGATTCGTCTGAAACAGCTGAAGTTCAAAAGGGGATAAGTGAGATGACCCTGGTCATGGGAATGGTTTTAATGATCTTTGCTATGCATTTAAATATTGCAAATTCTAATCTTATGGCCTCGTGCTTCAAGCAGCACATAGGAAGCTAAGCAAAACCAAATACAGCTAAGATACTACCCAGTTAAGGAAAAGAGGAAGCAAGAACTAAGAAAATATGAATTTGTAAGGAAGAAGTCAAGCTACTAGAGTGTTGCATATTTTTTATATTTATACTAGTGTTAGAAAAAAAGATGGCTTTTTTGTTTTCTCCCCATATATCCTGCTGCTGCACCTAAAACCACAGGAAAACATACTAGAATGTGTAAAGCATAAAATATTGCTTTCTCCCTATCTGGGCTTTTCTCCTATGAGCTAAGTTTGACCTGAACAGCTGTTATCTAATAATCCTTTCTCTTTGCTCTCCTTAAACAATAACTCCTTAAAATCTGCCTGTATCCAAAGATGTGCAGTCTTCATCATTTTCTATCGAACTATTTTTGGTGCCCAAAAAGATTGCACCGAGTGAAAAAAGGAAATAGGAGGTGTGTGAAGCATACAAACCTGGCATCAGCATTTCTTCATGGGACTTCTTATTACAAAAAAACAAAACAAAAACCAACGCACTTCAATTATTATATATATATAAAAAAACACCACCAAGATAATACGGATATTTCTCACACTTTTTTTTTCATTTTAGCAGGTACTATAACAAAGAAATACTGTTAAGTATGAGTGGCAGAGGAATGGAAGAAAGAGAAGATGTGGGAGCTTAGAGTTATGTTCCTTGCTGTTGTTAGAGAAATGACCCTTAAAAGGATAATAAAATCTGACTTATCTTGCATTTAGTCTGGTCACTGGTGTGATCTTAATGTTCACCAGAACTTATCCTTGGAGAGCTGCTTAGGGACAAATTTGCTCTTCTTTTATTCTGTGCACTCATCTCTGACACTGAAGATGGATTCCTGCATTAAGTCTAGGTGAAGCAGAATCTAAGACACAGATTAAACTGTTCATCTTCCTTGTCATTTTTGGCCTCTTGGCAACAGCTCTTAATGACTTAACCTAAGTGTTTCCTTGTGAGATTTGTCTATGGTTCCATCTTAAATACTTTAAATGGAAACACTACTCTCATGTACATGGATGCATGCTCAAAAATCATGCAGAGTTCTTGGGTTGTGATTTTGATCATGAACTTCTCTTTTATAAGACATTGCACCTGTTTGTTGAATGAATGTAATTTCAAGATTTTGTGCTGTTACAGGCATAACATGATGATAGTTAAATTCTGGCTCTACATGACAGCCAATACAAATGCCTACATAGTGGTTCAGAAACCAGGACTGGCAAGTGAGCATTTGATACATTATAGATAACACTTCCATTTTTAGCTGTTCTCCAGCCTCCATTAACGAAGAAAATAGTCAAGCCCAATCTTGGGAAGTGCTGAGAATGTCTCTTACTCGTACCCATTTTGATGTTTTACCTTTGCAAATGCTTCTTTTACTTTTACTCAGAATACGACGCTCTTTTCTATGGCAATACTCACATATTACTGAATGCTTTAATTCTTGTGATGTAATTGAACCAATGACTATTTCTAAACCAATCAGCTTTTGCTTTGAAGTTCTTTGTAGTGCTAACTATAAAAAGTAAATGCAAACCATTTTTTCAGGTTCCCTCTTTTCATAGGGAGATTTCGCTTTATTAAAGTACTCTAATAAATTGCTTTTAAAGGATCTTCTGACTCAGTTGCTTATTGGAAAAGGTAAACTGAGGCATAACCTAGAGCCAGATTTTTAACGATGAAAAATCACTAAGCTCGAGCAATCATTCTTTCTCAGCCAATGTACCCCAAACAAGATGGTTGTAATTGGGGGAAAAAGTGGAGAAGAAACTTTCTACACCGACTATCTACGCCACTCTTGAGATTATAAAATTAAGAAACATGTCATTTTAACAATTAATATTATAGTTTTCACTACATTTGGCCACTGAATTAGCAAAGAGTGGCTTGCTTTGTTCAGATAATTTTCACATGTAAAAAGAGTCAGTTGCCCCTCCCCCCAGTATGTGTGACCGCAGAAAACGAAGTATGATGCATTATGTTTTGAAAGCAAAGATGGGAATTATGTAACTGTCTTTAGCCTTTTCCCAGACAGAGAGCAGGCTAGGTAGGAAATAGTGATCCCTAAGTGACTTTGTATCCTGCTGGTTTTTATTGAGGGAAAATGGCATCAAATTCAAACAGAAAAACAGAAAAAAAGCAACACACTTGAAATATATGAGCATACATAATGACAAGCAATACGTGTAACTCTGAAAACAGGGTTAAACATCCTTCCTAGCTCAAGAAGCATTTCCACACATTGCCCAGATCAACCTGTTTATTCCTTTGCTCTCTGCATTTTAAGACTCTTTCTAGGGCCTGTTAATGTGTTGCCTGAAGCAAATATACATTCAGCAAACCTGCTGAATAATGTGTGGCGTTAATAAATTAAGCATCAAGTCTAAAGTGAATCGATTGTGTTCCAGTGATGATGGTTTGGTTATAAATAGAATCTATAACAGATTGTTTAGATTTCTTCGTAAATAGGCATGGATTTAGCCTGATTTCCATACTCACATCCATTTTGCTTGCATTCATTTATAACCTGCCCGAAGTCTTACTAATCAAAAGGGGCGCCATGTACCATTTTCACCTGTTGTATATCTACAGGCATTGGGCAGGGCAGTAGGAATTGTTCTGGCTTCCATTCATAACATTCAGAGAAGTATAAAATGTGAAATTTAATCACAATCCATATATCAGTATGGTATAAAAGCAAGTAACCTGGTGCCTTCCAGTTATTTTGGACCAGAACTCCCTTAACTCCTAACGAATATGATCAATGATCAGACATTATAGGAAATATAGTTTAAACTATTTGGTTCTCTATTCACAATAGGGGAAGGAAGGATTAGGTCAGCTTGCTTTGAAATGCAAGCTAATGAATATGTTGGGCATCCTTAATTGTAACATGAAATAGACAGAGGACATCAATTAGGCTCACAGTACAAAGCATTTGTCATCTTAAATAAATGTTGAAAAGATCAGTGCTATTATGAAAGGGCATCAATTGCCAGTCAATGTATTATGTACTTTTGTAAGATATGGCTGCCATCAGGAGTAAATTCACAATATAGGAGTTTTAAAGGAAAACAGTATTCGCCCATTGTATAGTGCAAATTCCACTGAAATATATATCCACTACCAATATGGGAAAATTGTCGCTGTTCTTTTTTTGTATATGTCACACTATTTGCAAAGGCACAGAAGATTTGTGTTTATGTGTGTATGTATGCATGTATATATAGCAACAATCATCTAAAATTTCCTTACCACTACAAGTATATATTTCTTCTTCTTATTACTACATAAAGTAAGAGATCTGGATAGTATTTCATGGATACTATATTTGATTCTAGATGTCTGATGGGACCATCCCCATAATAGGGGGTCAAACCATGAATACAATTTTATGTTATGATCATAAAGTCGTCATATAGACTGTAAAACCAAGGATCACATCCCCAAAACTGTTTGTAACATTTTGTACAGATATAGATTTTCTACACAGCTGCTGCAGAAGAACACAAAATTATGACAGCAAGTCTGATTCCTTTGGAGACTACAAAATTGTTTAATTTCATAACTGCACAGTATCTTTGCACTGAGAATTTTTAAAAAATTCTAGAGGGCTGCAAAATCCAAGTCATGTACTAACAGCTAAAGATTTTGCATCGGCTGTCCTGATTGTGATGATTTGCTTTTTATTTTGGACTGTGGCATAAACTAAAGATATAAGGGGAGGGAACAATGAATGAGTTTCGCCTTGCAAGGATAGGTAGATTAAATAGGGCATTATAGTAATCTTAAAATATCAGAGCAGCTAGATATTAAAAGCATGACTGAATATAATGGTTGTCAGGGGGAGACAGTGAAAAAGACAGCTAAGTTTCAATAGGAAGAGCTTTGTATCATCACTGTGAAAAGGCTGGAAGAATAATGAAATACCCCCAAGAGAAAATTGGATTATAAAATTGATGGAGCTTGTGCAGTAGTAAAGCTGACCAGCTTGGTCAGAGAAAAAAACAATAAAAAATATTTTTTTTTAAAAAAAAGATGGTAAGACCTATAGGGAGTTTTTGTTGAAGCAAGAAAAGACTGAACTGATGATTGATGGAATTGAGGGTTAGAAAGGGTTAAAGAGATTGGGGAAAGAGTAAGGTGGCAATTACTCAATAGAAAGAAGGGCAGAAGTAATAATTCTACATTTTCTTCATTTTTTAAAAAAATCATTATGAAAATGTTTATACCTTGGATCTATTACATCACTCTGGTACAGAATGTTGAGTTCCTGGGACATTTTAAAAGTGGGTTGGTTGATATGGGAGCAGATCATCCTTAGATAATGGGGTTTCAAATTATGAAGAGCTTGATTTCCAGGGGAGGTACTATACTATACTTCTGTGTCAGAAGCACAAAGCACTTTGGCAGTGAAAGCATGAAGCACTTCCTGGTGACATCACTACTGTCTGGTGGTGGTGGGAGAGCTCAGTTGGGGGCTCCTTTCATGTCCCTGTTAATGAGCCCACTGCAGTGTTACCTATTTATCTTCAAACTGCTAGGTGGGCAGGAGCTAAAGTGAAAGATGGAAGTTCACCCCATCACATAGTAGCACTCAGGTTGCGAACAAGTGAGTGGTCCTGTTCCTTGGAACTTCTCAAGATGAGAAAAAGGACAGGAAATTGCCCACATGTACTCTGGATTGATACTCCTCACAATTAGACTGCTGGACAGTAGATTTCCATGGATTTGAGTGGCAGGAGATGACAGAATCAGTCATCTTGCTCGCAACCATATTAGAGCCTTTTAAGGGACACTAAATTCAAAAGCCTCACTTTCTAATCACTTTTGAAAATTGCCTGTTGACTATCTTAGTTGTTAGAGATCTTTAGAGTAAGTTTGAAAGGTGAGTTTGTTTTCAACTGAACAAAAGAAAAATCAATTATAAACTGGAGGACCTAAAGAATTTGAAATAAACTGCAAAACAAAAACAAAAACAAAACCCCTTAAGATTTTGACCTAAGTAACCTATGAATGGATTAATCATTCAGATAAATTTGTAATATTGACTTTTACTATAAGATTTTGGAATTAACAATAAAGAATAAATAGATTCTTGTGGGAATCAGACTTATTTTGACTATCCTGGCTATTACACATCATTACAAAGATAAGCAACTTTCTGATTTTAAAAACTAAACACTAGAAGGGAGTAAATATTCTAAGGAGAAAAAAAAATACAAGCCTGTTTTTGTATGATGTCAATTAATACTGGGACTTATCAAATGATACAAAACTTTATAACATTGGAAATATTAAAGGAGTTCATTGAAGAATGGAGCCAGAATTTAGTAACTATACTTACAACTAATAGAAGGAATCTATGCATAGAAGATGTCTGCTTCTATGCATAGACCATGTCTAAAAGATGCTGATGAAGGAATAGCAGATTGGAACAAAGTTTTACTGACACAAGAGAGAAAATACCCAAAGTGGAACAACTAATGACAGGTAAAGATAGTGATTTTGAAAAATATGCTTTACTTGATATAGAGAAGAAACTGGCTAATGCTTTTTTTTTAAAAAAAAGTCTTGTCCAGGCACTCATAAAGAAAAAAGAAAGAAAGAAAGAAAGAAAGAAAGAAAGAAAGAAAGAAAGAAAGAAAGAAAGAAAGAAAGACTAAATAGACAGATATCAATGTCATCTATTAATGCAAGGATATTATGAATGAAAAATTCTGGCTTATCTCTAAAAGCTTAACATTTATTTATTTAACTTTATTTCACATTGCCCAACCCCATATCAATGCTGAATGGCTCACAATGTAAACTAGGTAGAATAAAAATGCAAATGAAATTGGGGGAAAAATAAAGAACATCATAGTGAACCCTGTCAACAATCCAAAATATATCAAATTTAATAAAAAAAAACAACCAGCCTAGCTGAAGGTTTGGGAGAATGGCTGGGAACATATTTATATACAAAATACGTTTCTATTCCAAAATCCCATTATATTGTCAGAATTTCTAGGGGCACAAGCAGAAGTTGTTTCTAAATATGAGTTTATAAGTGCACACACAGAAGGATCCATGTCAAATTTAGAAAGAACTTTAAACTTAGTTTCATTCTGACTAGGGGTCAGGTTTGTTTGCAAAGACTTCAGCATATGCCTTCAATAAAATAGGAAATAAAAGTCCAATATTCTTCTTGAGGCAGCATCTGTAAAACCGTCAGACCCAGGAGCCTTTCTAACCTTTAAAAATTTAATTTTATCACAATTTCTTGAAGAGAAAAAAGTGCTTTGTGATACTTTAGACAGTCTCACATGTCATAAAAAGAAATTACCTATATATGAAACATTGGAGCTGTAGAATTATTTGCACCATCCCTTCTTAAATACAATCCCCTCACTCAAGGTTGAATTTTTCCTGTTATATCCTAACTGCTTTTACCAATCGGGGAAGAGCTAATACCACAGAGCATCCTATTATCTTCCCAAGGATTCACAGATTCCAGCTAATCTCAGATAAATCCGCAAGATGAATCTCAAATGGATTTGTCCAAGCAATCCCTCAACTCTTAATGAATATGAGCGATTTTATCTTCCAGCTGCCATGGCCCAGAAATAATGTTTTGACTCCATTTTCCCTAGTAGGAATTGACTTTAAACAATATGACTGGGTAGCTATCCCTGGATGTAATTAGAGCAGAGAAATAAGCTTTCTCTATTACTCTTATCATTCTCATGTGGGCTTGAACTTGAGTTTTTATTCCATGTTCCGCCACTGACAACCCTTCAAGGTAGATCAAGCTTGGAAACAAAACACATATAAGTTATACTACTTTGTTGTAAAGTTACAATAAAAGACTCTTGAAAGACTGAATATGTTTTCTTCTCCTTTTTTCTTCATGAGAACTAGGGAGGGTTATATCTGAGACGCTTCATAAATTATATTTATTCCTTAGGTTCAAATTTCCTTTATCTGTCCATTGACTTGGTTGTGGTTCTTCCTCCTGTTCCTCAGGGTTATTCCTTCTTTCCATTACATCTACATTTGTTATTAATCTTTCATTAGTGTTTCCCTAGATTTTCTTCTGTTTTTCCATCTCCCAGAGCTCCTCAGTAGCTCAGAGAGGTCCCATGGATTAATGACCAGAGAAAGACCATTAAGAAGCAGTCCTATTCAAGAAGTTGATTAGGCACTTAATAGAACTGCCTGCCATGTTCATGGCCTCAGTTCTTATCTTTTACCAGGTTCTGGCTAAGTAATAACCCAATACAACCCAATACAAATATTAGCTTGTTGAAGGTCCCCTCCCCCATCTCCAAAAAAGCACAAATCATGAAGTTCTAGAAAAAACAAAACCCTCAGAAAAGAGAATTGTGTCTGGGTATGTATGCATCTAAATATTCCATCCCTCTCATATTGTAAGATGAAAAAAAAAACATGTCTGTAAAGTCTATGGAGGTAGTCATCCATATCATGGTTGTCCCAAAGGTGCTTTTTCAAGAGGCAACTGGACTTTCTGTTTTTTCTTTGAAGATGTTCAGCTGAAGAGCTGAAGAAGCTTCTTGGATGAGAAGAAAAACATCTTTGAAGAAAAACCAGAAAGTCCAGTTGCCTCTTGAAAAAGCACCTTTGGGATGTCTGTAAAATCAAGGAAATAGATTAAGTAGATTATCTATGAATAAAAAAAAACCCACAGGAATTTTGCATTATCACTGCTCAGAAGCTGAAAGTCTCATGTATTCTTTTTAATGATTTCAAAAAAAATCTTCCCATTCGCAATAATCTTTTTCTCTCCTTGCTGCCTCTTTGAGTGGCACTGAAAAATCCCTGTGCCAGTCTCACTGAAATGTTCTTGCATGATAATAAGGGATGAACACAGGTGTATCAAATAAGAAGAGCAGAGTGCCAGGCAGCAGCTTTGCAATCAAATGTGGTTTCTTTTTATTCCAGGTACCTTTAAAAAAAAAAAGCATGGTAAGGAATGACAAATACATCTCTTTGTGATTGTCCTTACCGAACAGCGGCTCTTTGCTAAAGTCCTGCGATGAGCCCTGAATTAATATCTTACTGGTGTCACTTATAACAAATGGAATGCGCTCCTGTCCATTCTTCTCCCAGTATGCTCATTTCATTTCATCCTCTGTGATGATGTCCCAGGTCTAACAGCCCTGATTGTCAGGAAGCATTCTTTGGCTGCAGAGCAAATCAGACCCAGCTCAAATAAACCATGAAGCAAAACACACATGTGGTTTACAGCACCAAGGGGGCCACCCCAGAGTTTGTTCCACTAGCTAAACTCTTTCATGGTCACAAATCATTCCAGTTATTTTTTTTTATTTTTTTTTGCCATTGTCCTTCTCTATGTTGTTCAACTAATTTGCATGTTTAATTTTTTTTTTCTTCAGCATGGTGTGTGGATGAGTCCTTAGTTCACCATTTGAGGTTTTGCATCCCCAACACACACGCACACACACACGCACACACACCAACAGTGGATTGTGCATGAGAACTTCATTGGGGGAAAGAAATGGCAGGGGTAGCTTTTGGCCAGTGCCGAAATACCAAGGATTCCATTTGGTATGTCAATCAGAATAGAGCTGGAAGGGACCTTGGAGGCCTTCTAGCCCAACCCCCTGCTCAAGCGGGAGACCCTATACCATTTCAGACAAGTGGCTGTCTAGTCTCAGTGATGAAGCACCCACAGTTTCTAGAGGCAAGTCGTTCCACTGGTTAATTATTCTCACTGTTTGGAAGTTTCTCCTTAATTCCACGTAGCTTCTCTGCTTGATTAGTTTCTATCCATTGCTTCTTATCTTGCCTTCTGGTGCTTTGGAAAATAAGTTGACCCCCTTTTCTTTGTGGCAGCCTCTTAAATACAGGAAATACTGCTATCATGTCCCTTATCAGGCTAAAGTTTAAAAAAATGTGATTTCAATTAAAACACATTATCTTGCTAAAAAAAAAAAAGTGGTGAAATATGCTTAATTTGCTCACTTATCATGTTTGGCTGCTAAGCAATGGAACTCACAATGTTCATCAGCAATGTTTGTACCTGCTTGCTTTTGTGATGGAAAAAAATGTCAAGGCTAAGTAGCTGGGCGTTTGATTCAGTGTTTTCCGAACCTAGTAAAAATGCTTTTAAGAAAAGTGCTGATATCACATGTGTTTAACTATAATTATACATAGAGACAGCAACCAAAGCAAAAACTAGCTATATTTATTTGAAACATCGGTCGATAAGACTTTTTTGTCTTTTGTTATTTGTTATGAACAAAAGTCTTCAAGGAAATATAATACATACCGGTAATTCTCAGGCAATTATTTATTTTGGTATCCAAAATTAATCGATGTAGAGTTCCAATATATTTTTTTTTACAATTAAAATATAAAAGGTTTTGACTGATGAGCATGGTAGATTTAGTTAGGTGGAAGTTAATTAGCATGGGATTAAGACTTTGAAAGTGGGAATTTAGGCCCCGAATGAGGACAAAGCATTGTTTTATAAACAATTTGTGAGAGATTAATAGGTTTGGTTTTGTTTTTAGGAAAATTGGTGTTTAAAGGGAGATTGGAATGGATCTATTTCCCCACGACTGGACAGAACTTCTGAGGGAAATATTAAAAATCACACAAATTACCAAGGGTTTTTTAGTTTGATGGACATATTTAGAGTTGGTTGATGTGTAGAGGCAGAAAAATGAGAATTGAAGAGAGTATACTTACTATGCTGAAAGACAAAAATCCTTTTCTAGAATAAGCATGATTTGGATTTCAAAGAACCAGGCTACTATGGTATCTAAAGTAGAGATAATACTAAAGCCTTTTTAAAATAATAGTTCTATGAGTTTGCTTTTATAAAATAAAATCTAATTTTTAGATGGAGACTATTGTTGGCAAAGAAAGAAGTAATATTGTAAAATGAGGATTGTAAAAAGAAAGAATTTTGTGAAAGTAATTTAGGTAATGGCAGTGATTTAAGAATAGTTTGGGATGCAAGAAAATCCTTTATTAGAGGTTACTTTATACAACACAATAGTGAATTTAAAAATAAGAGCCAAAAGAAAACACAAGCTACTTTATATGAAATCACAAGAAAAAAAGATGAATCAAATAAATTTCCAGAGAAATCCAGCCATGGATTACTCTCAATCTTTACTCTCAATCCAGAATCACTTCATATACCTCTCATAATTTATATTTCTTTTGATTGTAGCCTCTGTTACCTACTTTCATAGCAAATGTAATTTTAGTAAATCTTTGAATCTTCTTGCTCCTTTAGGCATTGTTCTAGAATTCCTCCCTATGAGACCATTCCTCTGAACACAGGGCCCAATGTTACCCGAGTATTGGATACAGAAATTGATAGCCCTATCTTAAAATCAGGGTAGCCCTTGTGGCTAGTTATGCTATCAGAAGAGTTTTAGAGGGAATAGAAAACATTTTATATATGAGAAATAATAGGCAAACACAAATGGCTAACTTATCGTGAGATCCAGTAATTTTTTCAAGGGGACTACAAAATGGGGGACAGTGCATTACCTTGATATCTGCCATATTTGATGGATACTTGTATGAGCTGACTTGAGGTAATTTCAAGCTTACCAAGGTTATCCATTTGACTGGATAACATAATGATTAGAGCATCACCTTTGATGTGAGAAACCAGGGTTTAAATTCTGGCTGGTACCTATTTTACCAGTAGGTGTCTTTGGGCAAAGACTCCCTAACACTTCACTTGTCTACCACAACATATGAGAATGACAGAAACTAGGAGAACCATGTTGGCTCAGACATCATCTGGATTAACAAGGTTTGTGTTATATCAGATGGACAATCTGATTATAAGTAGGCTTTTGGAACAAATTATACATGGACAAGACATGAGACAACACGCACATGCACACACTGTTATAATTGAAATGCACCTAAAATATGTCTGTTTATATCTATTAAGCGCATTCCAACAGACTGTGCTGTATTTGGAATACAACAATTCTTCTGTCAGTTACCATTATTGTAGCTGAGTGCCATAATAAACACCAATGCTTTAATTTGCTTTTAAATAGAAACAGTTTTCTCTTTAGTACAGAAGGTTGAGGACACACACTGCTGATGTATTCCACAATCTAATTTGATGGCTGTGATATAACTTGTTATTTTCTGCAGGAGTTTTAAAAAGATTTAAATCCAAGTAGCTTGGTCTGATTTCCCCTGGTTCCCACTTCCTTAATTCTATCAACCACTCAACGACCACTGATAATAGCTATATGTGTCATCAGATTTTGTTGTCAATGTTGTAGCGCTAACAGAGCCTTTTTGTCACTCCTAGGAAAGACAAAAAAGACATTGGTGAGGATCTGTTCCTCAAAATGAAGGCTGCAGAGAGATCATTGACATGTATATCGTGGCCTTATACCATGGCCTAAAGGTCCTTGGAAAGCACCAGACTCAGCCAGTATTCAAGATAGATTTATGAAAGACTAAGTTACAATCAGTTCTTAATTCAAGCAATGTTTACCAGTTACGAGCAGCATATGGAAAACCATGAAGTTCTTTTATTCTTTGGAAAACACCAGTAAAATTTACATTCTCAAAAGAACATAGATTCCATTAAAAAATGAAACAAAACATCTGCCATTTTTGTGGGGTTGTGATCCTGAAACACAAAGCCATTTTAAAACTAAATACATGGAACCATTTCTGAAAATAGCTTGAAATTCACTTATGAAAGAAAAATTCAAAAGGCAAGATTGGGGTAAGATATCATCAGCAACAGTACAGCTTAATTCAGACTCTTTTGTAGCATAAAAATGGAGTCACTGTCCTGATTCATATAGCATGCTAAACCATAATGTTATTTGATTGCTTTTGGTTTAGCGTGATGTGTCAATCTGACCAGAATCACTGAGAATTGTTTCCAAGACAATTTCAAGTACAACACTGAAAAATCTGTTAGCATGACAGGCTTAAAAGAGAGAAAAGTGGGCCCTGAATACTTTCCAGGTGGGCTGCAGAGGTCAAGTCAGAGCTTCCATTTTCTGATGTTCTCATCACAAAAGATAATAGTTTATTTTTTTAGCTAATATAAATAGACTGAAGCTTCTGATTCTACAGTAATAGATTTAGATTCCATGCTATAGAAAACAACAGGGCTCAAAAAGATTCTTATGAAATTCTGGCCTTGATATCAATGCTATGCTATGCAATGCATGCTATGTTATTATTTATTTTTCAACTCATAAAATTAATCCAGCCCTCTGATTATATTTAATATTCTGTTATTTCCCTTCCCCAGTTTTTCTAATGGCTCCTCAGTCATACCAACTTTTTAAAAACAACCCAATTCCATTTCATACCTGTTGAAAATTGCTTGTTTAGTTTTGTTTCAAAGGCTTTCTTTCTCATAGCCTCTGTCCTTATTTGCATAATTGACAGGTTATTGTAATATAGCATTGCCTCTGTATTTTCCGTTTTTCTATATCTAACTTCAATATATACTTTTTTTTGCATTTTTATTTTTTCCTCCAGCCATTAATCACAGAAATGAAAGAATCCACATTCCTTTTCACAGGAAGGTAGAGGTGCAGTTATATTAAGCATCATGGTGAAATTATATATGGGTTTTAAATCCAAATATTGTGATGATCAGGCAGTTACCAGTTAAGTTTGATCGTCTTTATGATGTTTTTGGGAAACTAATTACCTTGTGAAGAATTACCAGACATCTTCTGTATATTATGGATAGTGATGGTGGATAACTCCTGCATATATAAGTACTGTGATGTCTAACCATGAAGACAATGTCCTCCATATGTCAAAAATTTGGCAACCAACATAAATAATATTGATCTAAACACAACAGCACA
This sequence comes from Oxyrhabdium leporinum, assembly GCA_032468155.1. Lineage (NCBI taxonomy): Eukaryota > Metazoa > Chordata > Lepidosauria > Squamata > Cyclocoridae > Oxyrhabdium > Oxyrhabdium leporinum. The sequence goes on from JANHFL010000111.1 coordinate 79,157, forward strand.
TAAGACAATCCTGTAAAAGGAATAACTGAAGTTAGTAGTATCTGAAAGGTGTGTGTTACATTTGTTTTGTTTTTTCTTCCTTATTCAACATACACAGAAGAGGGAATTCAGGGCACCTTAGCTTTCCTTAGTATGGTAAGTTTTTTATTCCAAATATTACTCTTCTACGCATTCTTTTAACTTAGTTAGTTAGTTTTCCTCACCCCTCCTTGCAGGCAATGGGAACATTGAAATATATATGTAGGATCATTTCATAATTTAAACTACTTCATGAAGAGGGTTGTCATGGTAACCGCACTCCTTTTCCTTGTGAATTCAGAATATTATATTTCATATTCTGTAGTACAGCTTGTGTCAAACATTTGAGTTCAACCTGATAATGAAGTATAGTAAAGTATAATTGAGAACTTGATATAAATTCTAGTAAAACTAATGCATAACATGCATTTATAAATTATGCTCTAAAAATTTCCTTCTTATTATTTTTCCTATTACTGTAGTGCTGGCCAGTAATTAATCATTCATTATCTGAGCCATTTGGGACAGTGTGAAGTATGTTTTTTAATTGATTGACTACTTCATACTTATTTTCAATCCAAATCTGTTTCCACCATGAATGAATGAATGAACAAATGTATGTGTGTGTTTGTGTGTACATGTCTGTCTGTCTGTCTCTGTCTGTCTTTCCATCCATCCATCCATCCATCCATCCATCCATCCATCCATCCATCCATCCATCCATCCATCCATCCATC
>JANHFL010000111.1:84746-96753 GCA_032468155.1 Oxyrhabdium leporinum
TGGTAGGACCTCCAAACCCCCGAGTGGCCTCAATAACTCTCTCAAAGAATGCAAATGACCAGCAGTCTGCAAAGAATTTAAATCCCTCCATTCCCCACCATCCAGTCAGAGCCGAAGCTTCTGGGATGAGAAGTGAAACATCTTCAAAACAAAAAAGGCCTGTTGCCTCTTGAAAAAGCACATTTGGGTTAAGATCTGGTGTGCTTTCAAAAGCCTCATTGCTCTTGTTGACTGAGATGGATGAGGAATCTGCTTTTATCTCCACATTCTCTCTTCAATAGTTATGTACACGATTTGCCTCCTACTAATTCCATGATTTTTCATCATGAAAAACCTCAGTCATTTTGATATTTGTTTATATAAATTGTGCCACCAGGAGCCATTAGGTAGAGATCGCAGACTGTCTATCCTAATCATACAGTAGAAACTGGTGGTTTCTCCGGGGAATAAGAATGCATGAGAGTGAGGGCAGACTTTGGCATGGCACCAACATCAACAGAAATATTGTCCAACTCATACTTTTTTCCCTTGCTCTTTCTCTGTTGTGGTCTTGTTATTGAAGGTGGGTATTGTCATGCTGAAGAACTTTTGCAGTAATTAGTGTTTGCCACATATTCTCAAGTTGATTTTCCCTTTCCTTCTCCATCTTTTCTTATCACATCATTCTTTGTGCTTTGTGATTCTGGAGATATGCAGTCCTTTCATTCCCCCCCCCCCCCAATCTCTCCTTCTCCTTGCTGCATCCTGACAATATTTGGTGTCAAACATGATGCCCGCCCTCTCTTTCTATATGGCATAATTATGCTGATATATTTTTATTTTTGCATTGCATTGCATTGTATATTGTATTGTATTGCATTGCATTGTTACCAGAACGTTGTAAATTGCCATTCTTGTCTCAGAACAGTTTGGAATCCCTGCTAGCTTCTCTGTGGAATTGTAGGAAGCTGTCAGAGACCGTTTATAAATAGAATCACATGACCTCCTGAGGGCTACTCTGGGACCGGTCTACTTGATCTTCAATTGCCAATAGAGAGACTGGTCTACACGCAGGTTGAGAGTAGGAAGTGATTGAAAAATGAAGCAGGTTGGGCAAGGACTAAGGTATAGTGGTTAATGTATTTGACTGACCCCCCACAAAGATTCCGTTTCTACCTATAGCAGCTCACTTGGTGACGTTCAGCCCAACATACCTCACAGGGTTATTGTGAAGAAATGTAGAAGGATGAAACACCATGTATATGCCTTGGGTTCCTGAACAAAGATGGGATATAGATACATATGCATGTTTGTGTGTCAGAGAAGGACCTCCTAAAGCAATACAAATGTCTAGCCTGCCTTCCTCATGCACTTTAAAGTTGTTGCCTTTTTAAGGGTCACCTGATGAGTCAATTATTTGCTGCCGAGTGGCGGTGAGGAGCAAGAGATTGGGAGACTTCCAGGAAAGCTGTCACAGAATGACTATCGTTTAACCAAAGCAGCAGCAGCCAAACCACAGCAGCAACCTGAAGTGGCCACAACTTTCCCAGATTCCATTTTCTCTGGATTTTGGATGCATTCTATGTGTTAGCCTATTTGAGATACTTTGGTTCAGAAATTGCTGCCCGATGACACACTATTTCACCCAGTTAATGGCAATGACAACAAGAGTTTTAGTAGTTATACGTAGATGTTCCCAAAAAAATATTAAGAAAAAGTAACAGGAATGTGAAACTGATATGTGAATAGTTAAAATGTACACCTCTATCTACCTCTAGAGGATTTTTTTCTATCACCATAGTATATATGAAACACTCTGTTTTCAGCTCTTTTGTATGTTTATTTGATGGAGTTCTCCCTCTTGTCTGCCTCAAAGTGACTTCATTATAAAATCTAACAATTTTATAAATACATTTATTGCATTGGATTTGATAAGGGAATTCCACCACGGTGGAAACAAATGTTTTTCTCCACTTCTATCTGAATTAAAATCAGAGTCAGACACTTATTTATAGTGTGAATTTCACTTGTTAATGTGACATCAATAACCTTCTTCTGCCTTTCAGTTTTAAGATGGCCTCCTGTAACACCTGTAGAAAGTGAAATGAAATTATCTTTCAGTGCAAGTTTGACAATATACCCCCCCTTCTACCTCCCAATCTTTGGCACTGATAACTTTCACACATTCTGGGTAACTGTTTTGAATTCCCAAATGTATTGTGATTCACTGAAGGGGAAAATAAAATACTTAAACATTTTAAGCCATCATTCCTATCATAGAATCAACTCTCTTAAAATAAGATTTCCATAACTCCTCTCCCCACAGACTACAATTTTGTTTATTTGAAGAAGCTTACACTCAAATGAAGGGAAAATGGTAATTGCATTTTGTAGTGGATTATTTACAACATAAGAAGAATGCAAAGCCATCAGTTGATCTCTGCTAGTAGATAAGGCCACTGTCAGCATTCCAATGAAACCCCCCTTGTCCATTCAGCACTCAGAAACAACGCCCATCAAAGTAAGAATTTATTGAAGAAGTCATACTGGAACATCTGGTAAAAACCTGAATCTGAATTTCCAGGTTTTTCCCTCCCCAAGAGTAAATCAAAGATCCACCCTCCGGCCTCCATCCATGATCACATGGCCCAATCCAACTCCATCCCAACTGAAGTCCTTCCTTCTGCCACTCCTCTTCCAGGTGCAGGTTGACATGTCCTTGACTCTCTGGGGAAGAATGTTGTTGTGTCTATCTACTCTCTCCAGCTCAGTGTGAATATCTCCCCTCCCATTTTCCCAGGCACTAAATGTGGCAGCCACAGAGGCCTTCTACAAATATGGCTCCAAAGGCTGACAGTCACAAGACCATCCTAGTGAAGCATTTTGTTGGTCACAGTACTTAACTAGAAGCCTCTGAGGTGGTTTACCTTTCTCTCATCGTTGTTCTCTTGAAAATGGGATTCACAGGCAAGCTGCTTCCAACCAGGGAACATCAAAACCCTTCCATGTGTTCATCCAGTCTGCTTTTAAAGCCATCCAAGTTGCAGCCTTCATCATGTCATGCGGCAATCCCACAGTTTAATTTTGCCCTCTGTGAAGTAGTGTTTCTTAGATATGTTTTAGATTGCCTTCCAATCAGCTTAACTGGATCACCCTGATCCTGATATTTTGATTGACAGTAAAACAGAAAAACATTATTTTGCTTCAACACATACATGATTTTATGCACCTTAATCATGTTCTCCTTAACTCCTATGTTTCCATTTCTAGCCTTTTCTGCTAGCCATTTGTAGAGGTGGGCAACCAAAACCTAATAATTTTGAATGTCGTCTTCTCTATTTTTTCCAGTTCTATTAATATTTTTATAGACATAACAACCCAAACTTTATATGATACTTTGACAGAGAATACTCCATAATAGAAGAGCATCAGCATTTTTATTTTCAGGCCTTAGAATGGAATTTGTCTTTTTAAATTACTGCTAGAGACTGAATTGACATCTTCACTGAGCTATATTCCTTGATCCAAATGACTTTTTCCTGGTTAGTTAAAGATAGCTCACATCCCATTCCTTTGTGACACTCAAGGATTTTTGGCCAATATAAATTACTTTATTCTTAAATAAAATTGCATTTGTCATTCCATTTGGCTGACCTTCTGGAGTTCTTTACAATTACTTTTGGTTTTTTTTCCTGAATAGTATAGTATAATCTGCAAACTTGGCCAGTTCAGTGCTTCATTCTAAACCAAGACCATGTTTAAATAGGTTCAAAAACACTGGTTCTAACATAGATTCCTTCTTAACCCGTCCATGAGAAAATTGCTCATTCATTCCTAAGCTTTTTTTAACCGTTGTCAATGGGCAATGGTCTTCTTGTCCTACAACCATTAACCATTAAGAGACTTTGATGAAGAGTTTTGTCTTTTTGGAAATCTAAATGTACTATGTTACCAAGGGCATTTCTATCCCTATTCACATGCCTGTTGATCCTTATTAAAAGTTATTTCATGCAGAACTTACCTTTGATTTTCCTTCAACAACACCTACTTACTTTATCTTGGATGATCACTTCTATCAATTTGCCTATTCAGATAGTTCTCACTGAACAACCACTCAATCATTCAATTATTCAAAGTTATGAAAGCACTGAATGAGGAGGACTTCTGACAGCTCGTCATAGTTGCTGGTCATTTGGGCACTTAGCAACCAGCTCACAATTATGACATCACAGAGTCCCACAGTCTTATGATTACCAGTTGCAAAATGACAAGTAAAGTCAATAGAGAATCCAGAAGAAACTTGCAAATGGGGATCATGTGACTTCAGGATGCTGTAATTGCACAGGATTCACCTAATGATGTCAACAGGAATGGCTACAATAAGTTGATGTGGTAAGTGACATGGTGCTTTACAACTGCATCACTTAGCGATGGAGTTGCCAGTCCCAATTACCGTAATTAAGTGAGAGCTTCCCATAATTTCATGAATCTTCTCTTTTTTTACATATTGGTGCCATATTGGCTACCTTCCAGTCCCCTGGCCCTGAAACTGACTTGAATGACAAATTACATATTTTTTCCTACAAGTACAGCATTTAACATTTGAGTTATTTAAGAATGCTAAGACAGATATTACGAGTATGTGGTAATTTGTTATAATATAATACTTTAAGATGTTCTACAATGTCTCCTGTTACCTCAAATAGTTTAATTGTTCTGATTTCCTTCCTGAGAAAATCAGTACAAAATGAGTTGTTTGTCTTCTATCTTTGAGAGTAAAGACAAATGCAGAGAATCCAATCAATTATCTACAATCTCTACATTCTCCTTGAGGTTCCCTGTTCCTGCTTTGTCATCTAACAGCCAAACCTGACTATTTCTTTGCTTCATAGGTATGTTAAAATTGCTTATTATTCTCCAACCTTTCCCCTCTAAGACTTCCTAAAATTCTTTCTTAACTTTCACAGCTTCTTGGACCTGGTTACAAAACCATGCTCACTTTTTTCTGGATTTGAATTATCTCTCTCTTTCATTATGGAATGCCATTTGCATATATTCATTCCTCAGAGGAGTATGCTAAGTTTATGATTTGATCCCTCTTATAGAAACATTTCTGATCCTCAGATTGAAGCCCTCCTTCCCCAAGACCCAAGCAAATGGTCATCCTGGAACTGGGGCAAAGCAGCTACATCTGGAAGATCTCTTCTACATATCTCTCTAGCTGTCTCAGCATCTCCAGTTCACTTATCTTGGTTTCAAGGGAAAGGATTTGCTACGATTTGGGAGCTTCATGAGCAAGACTTATGCTCATAAGGCTTATGACTTATGCTCCAATGACAGATAGTTCTGTGCAGTAAATGGGAAAGCATCAACACCCCCCCCCCTTTGCTGATCTTCTATCTTCATAGAGGTTATTGTGTATTATTTTTTTTAGAAACTGTTTAACTTAAAGTATCACATCTGTATTATGCAGTAGTTGCAGAGTCTATTGTGAATACTTGAAGAGTAAATACATTTTGTCCAAGATCTATTTTAGTCTGTCATCGGTAAATTCTCTGTAAGTCCTTTTCTAGATGTTCTCACTCAAGAGACCATGTGTGGCTTGATATTTTTATGAAAATGGAGATATTAAAATAAAAGGTTTCCATTGACGAGCAATGATATGAAGATGAAGCTTGAGAGTTAGAGCTATTTTGCTGTAGCTAGAATGGCTGAAGCAACTGTTTTTATTCTTTTTCATAATAAGTAAAATCATAGGGTTTCATATACATGCTATTCTAAACTGGATTAAGGAGAGTTTTGAAAATTGCACTTATCAACATTCTTTGCTAACTGGCAAAGATACTTAACTTTACCATACAAATGTCAAGGAGCAAGGCACCTAGCAACCAGCTTGCAAGCTACTTTTGATGGGCACTTGCACACACACACACACACAGAGAGACAGAATATACATACACATAGAACAGAGTAGAATATATACAGTGTATATGTGTGTGTGCATACACACACATATATGCATACACATAGAGTAGAGTAAAGTAGAGTAGAGCAGAGTAGACAGAGCAGAGTGGAATAGGAATAGAATAGAATAGAATAGAATAGAATAGAATAGAATAGAATATTCTCTATTGGCCAAGTGTGATTGGACACACAAGGAATTTGTTTCTGGTGCATAAGCTGTCTGTGGACATACAAACAACAAAGTAATATAATTATAAGATACCAATAGGAGAAGGTAGATGGATAATAGTAATGCAACCCTACTACATGGATAAATATCCTTAAACATAAGACAGTGCTGTGGGGATTAGTTGTTTAGCAGAGTAACGGGGTGAGGGGAAAAAACTGTCTTTGTGTCTAGTTGTTTTGGCATGCAATGCTCTGTAGGGAGGACTTGGATCTTAAGAGGCATTACCTCTAACCTTTGGTTTAGTAACACATTAAGAAAGTTGTCAAATGTCAATAGAACAGCCCACTGAATCAATCTGTCCTTTTTTTAATAAGTCTGCTTGGCTCTTGCTCTCTCAACATATTGCTTTGAAGAACTAGAGTTCCATTTCCACACAATAATTAGTGTGGAAGTGATTGCACATCACTTTGTCCTACAAACTTCACATTTTCCTCAAAGCAAGTCTAGTTAGCAGAATCCATTTGCTGAAAATGTAGCAGCCGAGTCCATATGATGCCAAGTAGGTGCCTATTTTAGGTAATGAGTATTAATTCCATTTTGTGGTCAAATTCAGGCAAAATCTTGCATGTTACCATTTAAGTTGAAATGAATAATGCTATAGTAACCACAAAATCAGCTGATATTAATATTCTTGGAAAAGGCAGGACCTGGACAATCATTAATGGGTATAGTAATAGATTTAATTTTGAAATAAATTATTGGGTAACTTAAATCTATAGAGGATTATGATTTGAAAAATTATGAACACTTTTTCACAGTATTTAAATTGAAGGCTATAAAAAGGCAAAATAAATGTGCAATACTACTTAAAACAGTAAATGTTATAGTATTGCATACTTCTCAATAATATAGCTGAATTTCATCAAGAATTAGAATAAATTGTTTGGTCTACAGTTTATTAATCGTTATATTGAATAAGATACAGAACAGGTACCCCAAGTAAATCTGGAAGAACCATCACAGTAGGATGGAATGGCAAACATTTAGAACCAGCAGATAATGCAGCTTTTATTATTACGATACATTTCGTTCATTACAATTATTGGTATATTGTACATCAGCTTAACAATTCTCCCAAAGCAGCTTGCCAGCAACTATGATAAACAATATTTTTTTAAAAAAAATAGTGCAACTTCTATAATCCTTCTCCTAAGGCAATTATTGATAATGGTCCAGATGTCAATTTGAGATTCCAACTAGAGAAAGATTCAAGTATCATCTTTGCTTCCCCTCTTCTTTTTTTTTCTTAACTGGGTTTCTTCCCTTTGATGATACCGGCTTGCTGTAGCATTCCTAAGTATACCAGACCTGGCATTTCCAAAATTAGAGAAAACTGAAAAAAAGTTGGCATTTGCAACTCAAAGTCTCTATGTGTCCATGTTCTCTGTATTTGATCACAGCAGCCTATTGTGTTACCCATCTTCCTCCTAATCTAACCCCCCAGATTCTTTAAAAAAAAAATACAAACTCTATCACTTGGAGATCAGACTATACACACACATACACACACATCCGTGTGCAATGTGTCATAGCAGCCAAACAGAATAGGAAGGTTTTTAATTTCCTTTTAGCAACAAGCCACTATGGACAACTCATGAGCAATTTCCTTTTACCATAAGACTTCTGGAGAGGCAGCTCATTAATTCAAGCTGGAGGTGTATGATGATGACATAGCCCCTGCTTTTTCTACTTTCAAAAAAAAATATTAAAAAAATTCAAGTATTTAGCTGTTTATCCGCCAGCAGTTTATGATCTCCTTCTGCTATTTATTGACATCCTCTTGATGTTTTAGAAAGGCCTGTTTCCTTCTTTATTTATGGATTAATCTTACATATCATAAATAAAAGTATCTTATTTCTATCTAATTAGAGGTTATAAGATTCTCAATGTACTGAAATAGCACATTCTAATAAGCTTTGTCCCCACTTGATGGATTCAAAAATAATTCAGAAGGAAATCTTGGCAGATATTACAAACATGGGTGGCACTTGTTTTCTTCTATTTTTATATGGTTCACCAACTAAATATGGTGCATCAACTAAATATGTTACAGAATTAGCAACATGTAAATCCTAATAGATGCTGACTGTCTTAACCTTAGCAGATATGAGCTGCAAAGTTCTGCACAACCACAAGATTGGAGTTGTGGGTGCTCCATTGCTGGAAAACTTCAAGAAAAGATTGGGATGGTATACATTCTGCTTTGGGTGGGGGGTGGGGGTGGTCCTTTCCAGCCATATGATTCTATGTAATTCTATGTTAAAATGACATCAAAGAAATGCCCTAAACCTGGTAACCATTTGGGTTTTTTGCTGCTGAGATCTACAGTTCTTCAAACGCCAGTGTTTGCATTACACAAATGGCTTTGGGGCAAATATCTTTAAGATCATGCTGCTGTATCATTCAAATTTGAATAGGATTATAGACTTGCTTTCAGCGGAGGATTTTAAACAATGGAAGGGAACTTTAAAAAAGTACTAGAAGTATTACCTATAATATTCATTATTTTTTTCATATTAACGATGCCTGTGAGACAAAAATCAGAGCATAAGTGAATGGAGTTCGTGTTGATTTTGCCCCAAGATAAGCGAAAGTTATGTTGTTGTTGTTGTTGTTCTTTTAACCATTTAGTTGTTCTCCGACTCTTGGCGACTTTATAGGCAAATGGTCTCCTTTCTACCCCGTCAAGCACAGCTTCTTTCAATTGTTGGATGTTCAACTTTGTATCAATTTGATGTTATCAAGCAAATGTGTTCATTACTTGCCTCTTCTTCTTGTTCCACTGACCATTCCTGGCATCATTGCCTTCTCCAATGAATTTGCATGCATGACATGGCCAAAGTAAATCAGACGTAGCCTTATGATTTTTAGCTTCTAATGATGTGTCTGGTTTTACAGGAGTTTTTGTGGCAAAATTTATAGAGGTTTTCCAATAACCAAAACAGGCATATTTTGAAGGCAATCTAGTTTAGCAATACATCAGCAAAAGGAATAATAGGGATTGAACGGATACTTCCTTTTACTATAGTCATTCTTCCTTGTAATCTCCAAATATACTGTAGTCTTGAAAGACCCTCTTGCAAAAGAGGTTTGCAAGGTTTTTCATAAGTATGATTTGAGGAAATGACGAGAACACCTCTTCTAGGAAGATTTGAGTGATAATAGATTTAATAAATGGTATTAATGATAAGGTACTACAGAAAAGGCTAGACCATCTTTAAAAACATTTTGAAGAATAAGTATGTCAAACTCTGCTCTCCTATGTGAATTATTCATTATTCCCATAGGAAAAAAAAGAAGGAAAAATGGAAATATACTGTACATGTTTTTTCTTTAAAAAATGAAGTGATTTTTTTTTTCTTTTGGTAATGGTGGGCTTTGGTTAAAAATTGCAGTGATATTGAAATAACAATATGGAAAGGGTTTTTTTGTTGTTATTAATTTATTTAATTGGCTGCTTTGGTAAGGAAACATTTTAACCTTTTACCAATATTGCTTACTTATTTGGATGTTTTATAAGAAAAACAATGGCCTTTTCATCCACTGTGTGCCCCTAAGAACAGAAAAAGAATGTATCAAAATTACTGAGATTATGAAAGTCGGTTTAATTTCCTCCATCTCTTATTTGACTTAATGTGCCTTTGCACATTCCTTTTCAGGCTGATACCTCTTAAGAGTAAATACCTGTGTCAGAAACTATGTGCCATGCTGGTGGCACTACAATTATATGTTATTAATTTGTTCTGAGTGATGACAGAAAGCGGCGGTTTCCCACTAATAGGTGGGATTTGTCATATTTCTCACTTTTATTGAATAACAAAAAAGACTGAATTGGCTTTGCCTCTCACACTTTTGAACTGCTCGTGTTTACTCTGGTGGCGTGTGCTGAACCTATGGAAATGTTTGTTCTGTTTTCAGATATTGCCTTTGGGAAGCTTTGCTGTTTTAACTATTTAGCAATGAAGGAATCATATAGTAGTGATGTATGTTACGTAGTTAGCATTTCAGAATAATGTACTAATAGTTCTCAAACTGTAGAACGTTTCCTTGAAGGGCATCAAACCTCAGGTACTTTGATTGCCTTTGGCAGAGAATTTTAATCCAGATTGGAAGGGAACAAGTATGTTGTTACTTCACCAACCACTCCAAGCATTTGATCTACAAACTAGATTATTGGCAGTGTTAGTTAGGTCAAGGCACAAGATAACACATTTGGAAGGAGACGAATTTTAAAAAAATGAGAAGAGAACTAACATCAAGAATTATTTAGTCAAGTACATTAGATTTTCACAAAATGTTTGGTTTGTAAATTTGCATTAAGGAAATCAGAGCATTTTGTCCCCTTTCTTTACTGGTTTGTTTTGTCCTTTGATGACTGCAAGCAGCCAACCTAGTCCATAGGAACCAGGTAGGAATGAAAGGAAGGAATAGAAAGGAGAGAATAAGACTCTGTTCCTGTATCTAGATCAGGAATTTGGTGCAGCTGATGTATATCTGAGGACAGATATGAAAGCTGAGACCTCTTCAGAAATTTCATAGAATGTAAGAAGTTACAGTATGTGTTAGGATATCCAGGCCCCTGTATATGCCCATCCTATTCCTTCGGTTCCTTAACTTCACTATTTATAAGAACCAGAGATAATGATCATGTGGAGTGCTGTATGCCCATTTAAACAAATTTGGGATTTGAACCCCCATAAAGAGCAGAGGAATAGGGAGAACAATCACAGTTTCCTTCCCCTCTATCCGTTTCACCCATTCATAAGGCCTTGTGATCTATTTGCAGTCTTTTGCTTCAATGGAACATGTGCACACACAGTAGAAATATCTATATGCAGAGTACAAATTGATACGTGAAGTTCCTAATATTTATATACCTTTTCCTGTAAAGATTAAAGCTAGGACAAATATTTGCTTCCAGTGTTATTACAACTCTGGGTTGCTCACCCCTTTGTTCTTAGTATTTCTTGCTCTTCCTCATATTCGTTTTTGTAGTGAAACAAAGTCTCTAGTTTGGATAAAAAATAATCTTTTTTTTTCTTTGTTTGAAACTCTTGTCTCAAATATCTTGTTTCAAACCTTTTTGAACAATCCAGTTGCAAACATCTGAATTGCAGCTTTTGAAACTATTGGTATACTGTGCCTTGCTTGATTTTTTTTTTTAAATAAGCTACTGGATGGTTTCAGGTTATTGCAAAAGACTATTCTTCTGAAAATTCATCTCTCCTAAAGTTATCTCTTCTTTAATAAGAGCTACATATTCGTGTGTGCCAACTCAACTTCTTGAGGCTGAGCAGGCAACACTGAGATTAGAATAGAGACAGGAATCTTATTTCTGTGGCATAAACATCCATACCAACTTTATTTAAAAAAATAATAATTTAGCCATTTGGCAATCCATGGCTTCATAGGAGAAGTTTTACTTTTGGCAGAATTCCTCATTCCTCATTCTGGCCATTAGGGAATTTCCTCCATTAAGGAGTTGATTCTCAGCGAGTCCTCAGAAGTCTAGTTGCTATTACATGTGCATGCCCTTTACTGAATCTCAATATTCTTTGAATTCCCCAGGGCCTAATAAGAGAATATAGAAAATAGGGGAGAGGAGACAATGTTCTCTTTCTTTCTACCCATTCCTTTTCTCTTCTTAAAAACTTTCACAACTCAGTTCTGGTCAGGGGTGGGCTGCTGGGGATTCGGAGGGGTTCAGGAGAACCCTTTGCTAAGACTCTGCGGAGTTTGGAGAACCCCCAAAACCCACTCCTGGCTGTCCCCACCCCTCTCTGCCCAACCTCACCCCACTCCGCTCTGCCCTGCCCCGCCCTACCCCACCTTATA
>JANHFL010000111.1:108465-121006 GCA_032468155.1 Oxyrhabdium leporinum
CACAGCAAGGTGCCACTGCCCCACCTTGCCGTGAGTGACGTTGAGTTGGCCACGCCCATTCAGTCACATGACCCCCCCACCAAGCCACGCCCATAGAACCAGTGGTGAAAAAAATTAGATTTCACCACTGCATTAGTTCCTTTCCCATAATTAAGAACAGACCATTCCTATTACAATTACTGGTTTTTAAAAAGTGGGCTGGCCATTGACACCAAGATGTACTATATAATATTTGACCAATAAACTTGTTGGTGTTCTAACCGTAATGTGGACCATGCTTCCCACACAATCTCTTCTACATGAGAAGTTTGTAGGGATTTGTCTGTACAATTTGCTTCCTGCGCTGAGTGGACTATTACCCAAGATAGTCTTTCTCTTTACTAGGGGAGCCTTTGGCCACATTCCCAGTCACTATAACTTTGGCATCCCCATACCTGTGGTGAACTATGGAGGCTTATTCTGTGCAATGAGGAACTCTATGTGTTTTTCTTGCAATAGTTATCTCCAGAATAATAATAATTAAAAAAAATATTTGAGGGTGAGACTAAAGGCGAGATTGCTGGGCTTATTATTGTTTTCATAGAATTACATGCTTTTATCAGCTGCATTTTATAACACACCCTTTTAAGCTTTTGTTTTCTTTATCCTCCTGTACCATAAATATATGTGAAGTCCATTAACTCAGCCGACACTTTCTAATACTGACATTCTGCTATTCGAGGATTTTATCCGGTCAATTATCCATGAGAAACAGTTTGTATGGAAGGCTACAACACGTTCTGTTGTCCAGAGAATACAAGGATTCCAAAACAGTGCTATGTCATCCACAAAGACCCTCAGTCCTGAATTTGCTGTCAGAATAGAGGGAATGGCAAAAATGCTAAGGGGGCTAAGAAAGTAGATTTTCTGGGGATGTATCTGTTCAACAGTGCAATTCAAGATGACATGAAGATAGATAGGAGCAAACATAAATAAAGCCTGCCCTATGTAACCTTTATGCAGGCAACTACAAAACTAGTTTCAGTTTGAATTGGCAGTCCTAAACCGACATAGTGGGGAAGCTGAGCATTGCACTGGATTTTCTCTATTATTATTATTTTTTAATTATTCTTTCTCAGTAGTCATCTGAACATTGAGACTGATTCCCCCCTCCCCTTTGGATAAATATGGCATTCAGAATAAGTACCTTTACGATTTCTTGGACTAGTATCAGATAAGTAGGTGTGGGATTATTATAGCCTTAGACACAATCTGATATACTTTTAACTTGTTTAGTACAATATGAGCTATCCTCAAGGCAATATATGTGTAGGATCTCACTTGAAGAAAATGAAGAAAAATCTCTTTCACTGTTAAAGGATGCATTTTTATAACACTATGCTTTACATCAAAATGTTTTAAGCAGATAATTTCCACAACAAACCTAAGCCTTGGATGTTAATGTTTGATGGGAGCTAAGATTTGGGGACACATGCTTCTGCCACCTGGATAGAGGAATAGAATGTTCTTTGGTTCTTTAAGGGTGTAAATGATGCATGGAGATAATAAATCTAAAAATAAATTAAATAAAATGGAGGGACTGAGCTATCATCATCCTTACTTCTGACTTGTGTATGCCTTGTGTACATCCCTTGAATACATTCAGGGTTGTTGGGCAGAAGCCCTACACTGCAAAAACAAAACAAAGGGAAGGGAAGATCTCACAGATAAGCAGCTATGTAGATCCCAATATGCATAAACAGACTTCCGTGCAGATTACATTTTGAGACAGAAGCAGAACTATCTTTTTTTTTTTTGCTTCAGTCTCCTCAGCGTGTTTCTATTTACTGATATCTCTATAAGATTGAATGAATTCTGTGAAAAGAAAGCCAAGGTTTTATTTATCATTTTTCTCTTATTTATTTACCTCTACGTCTGCAAGCATCATAGAACAATAGCTAGCTACAATAATATTAAGGGCTGAAAGAAAAATATCTTCAGGATATTCCAGAAGAAGAGTAGCTAGCATCAGGACCAGGATATTCCAGAAGGTTGGAGCTATTAATGGGGAAGCCCGATGCCTTGCCCATGCTCTCAGCACTTCAGACAGACAGGAAACTTTCACAAGATCTTCTCCAGATATTCACACTGGATAGGCAGAATCTAAATGTTTGAAAAGATGGGCTATTGCAAGAGCTTTCTGGTCAGGTAGCACTGTAAATGCTGCCTCAGACTGGCCACAGATTTCATGTGCTATTCGAGTAGGAACTGTGAGTCCTAGATCCTTATATCAAAGACCAGTTTCTTCAAAGAAAGTGCATTCTCAACTTCAGCAGCCATCATGGGTATTGTTTCTTGACTATTTATGCATCTCCATTTGGTAGAATTTTTGTTTCTCCCCATCAAAGTCTTGATAACCTCCAGACAATGGCCCAATATTTCCACAGCATCTTCAGTTTAGTACAGAGTAGCAATGTCATCATGAGCACCATCAACATCTCACCCCAAACTGAGAGATGATGTTTCATAACGTCTTTTAACCTTCCATTGGAATGCCCAAAAGTTCAAATACTTATCTCCCATAACTACAGAGTGGAATCACTCACTCAGATGAGAGCTGAATTATTCTAAAATGGTGCCTTCTGCTTCCAACCCTTGTGGGCAACTTGGTGAATATAGATGGTGGTATTGAATGTTCTCAGAGTGCTAACAGGATGAAGAGGAGCACTGTTCCCAAATATATATGACGGTTAACCACTAGAAAGTCCAATGCTATTTCCATCTCATGACATGGCCTGAAAAGTAACTGGTAGGGATAATTTGATTAAGATTTTAAATAAGATTTTCATGTTACATGCCTGGCCAAATCTTTATATTTAAATGTTATAATGTTCCACAAATGCTTACTTTTAGGAAGGTTGAACTATTCACAAATTATCATTATCTTCTTGCCTGATAATTGAACTCTTGATTGATAGTTCCTGGATTGGGGTATTGTTTACTGATTACTACTTCAAGCAATAAACAATACCCCAATCCAGGAACTACCAACTCAGACACATAACCAAACAGTAAACAATAGCCTAATCAAGGAACCACTGAGAACATTCCCACCAACATTATCAGGGCAAGCCACTTGCATATAAACAGACTAAAGTCCACTCTCTTCTAACATTGATGTGCTACCTAGTTGGATAATGACGCATCTGCAAGAAAACAACTAAGCTCAGAGAGCACCCAGGATGCCATAGTTCTTCATGTGCTACAAATATGTTCTTCTATTGGTACAGTGAAATTTAGATGATTCAATAAATCTTCCATAAAGGAGTGATTGGTACAAACCATTACTTCATTATTATGAGGTACCTGTGGTTATAAAGGTTTTTCAGCCATATAATACATTGGACTGTTGCCTTGGTGATGAGACTCAAAAACATCTATTTAATTTCCAGTAGCAGAAGATAGACATTGGCTAAAAGAATAAAACTGCTCTATACATACAAACATAGAAGAAGCTGAGGTATTATGTTAAGTAGATAATAGCTGTTAAAGAAACAAAGTCAAGTAATACATACATACATACATACATACATACATACATACATACATACATACATACATACATACACATATGTGAGAAGTAAATTCAGGGATGCAGTCAGAAGAAAGATTCAGGGACGCAGTCTAATTATCAAAGGATTAAAGCAGTTTTCTGTGAGCCACCTAAATTTCATTGCCTTCTTGTATCTGTTTAATTACAACATGCAAGACTTTGCTCAGGGTTTCTCTCCTATATGGAGGTGCCACCTTGAAGTTGCTGGATCATTCTATTGTTCTTTCTCTTATCTCACGGCCAAGTGATGACACTGAGCTGTGCTTTTGCTTTTGATTTATTGGTAAATGAGAATCTGTTGTCATTTTTTAAAAAAAATGGTTTTTGCATTGTTTAAAAAGCATCTTGAGAAATTCCTGGAAAAACGAGCTAGAAAATTAATAAATGAATAATATTATTTTCAAGTACACCATGGGGAATCAAACAAAATACAAACTTGGATCCAACTGCATTTCTCTAAAATGCGAGCCCTTCTTCAAAATGAAACTCTATACACTACTTAGGGAATGATGTTTAGTATTCTGAATGGTGTGCCACAAATTTAGAAGCAGCATGAGTAAACTATTCAGCAGCACTCAAAATGTCACAGACATATCCCTGCAAAACAACAGTGCAAGAAATTATGCAGCAATATTATTTTTGTTTATAAGTGAGATTTAACACAAAAATCCTGTTTACGTGCTTGCCGAAATAACGTGAACTAAAAAGATGTAATAGGAGCAGAATCAGCTGCACTCCATAACTTCTTTCTTTGCTGAACATTAAACATTAAAACCTGAATAGACTATGGCCTGTGCCATAGTTCTACTATACCCTGAACTTTGACTTATTTAGGTACAAGAAAAACTTTGTGGCTCCTCTAAAAATCAGTACAGGGAGGATTCTAAATATTTTCTTACAAAAGGAGTTCCAAAAGTGATCCATAAACTCCTACAATTTGGAATAAAAATATTCAATTGATTTACCAAAACAATTATCTGAATGTAAACTGCAGCTTCAATTACTCTATTTTCAACCCTTCTCCAAAGAAGGATCCAAACATTTTATATGTGACTTAACTATGATGCTCAAAGAATTCCATTTTAAGAAAACAAATACTTTGATGTATGCTCTTCCTTCATTTTTTCATTTTATTACATATTAATTATATTTAATTTTGAAAGAAGTCAACTAATTATAATCTTGTAACATTAACATCCAAATGTAATTTAGTATTGATAGAATATCCATTTTTTCTTCTGTCTTACTCAGGTTTACAACCTAAAGGCACCTACATAATAGAATACTAAGATTGTGTGTGTGTGTGTGTGCCTTCAAGTCAGTCTTGACTTGGTGACTACCTGGAAAAGCTCCTGCAGTTTGGTTTTCCATTGCTGGCTTCCTAAGGCTGAGAGAAAGTGACTGGCCCAAGGTCACCCAGTTGGCTTTGTACCTAAGGTGGGAATAGAACTCTTGATCTGTTGGCTTCTAGCCTCGTGCCTTAACCTCTACACCAAACTGGATCCCGTTAACAATCTAGGTATACTATATAAATATCCTTGTATCAAAATAATATATTGTACTAAATGTGAGAAAATGGACAACTACTTGACCCATATGGCTAGGTTTAATAATATGTTAAAGATTGAGTTGTTTTATATCAACATTTTATGGATATACCTTTAGTTTCTACAAAAACTAAATAACTGTCATTGTTCTATATATTATTTTTTGGTTTTATTGTATCCTTTTGGTTGCACTTTATCACATCTTCTTGTTGTTACACCTACCAATAAATATATGTTAAAAGAATTCCATTTTAGTTTAACATAATCTAGAGAGGCAGCAAGATGCAGGGGCTTTGATTTTTAATAAATCGGACCTGAGAAATGCCCTTATGTATGTTCCTTCTGCTGGGGGGGTGAATGGCACACCTGAAAACATCTTGATTTGTATTAGAAAGAAATAAAAAAGGCATTTTTGCCTTTGATAGTTTATTCCCTTGTGGTGTGATGAGAACTGTCTTTTCATGAGCAACTGTGTTCCAGCATTCACCTGGCACATTCCACCACTCAATGGATTGACGCATATTTATTCTGCAGAAAACAACATTCAGTGGCTCTCCGCAATGACATCAAAAAGAAACACTGAAAAAGACAATATGTGAAATGTGGAAAACATAGTGGTGTTTTAATATGAAATATATTATAAGTACGGATCATCAGGTAGGAAGATTAGTTAGGTAGTAACATGGGGTATTTTAAATGACCACTGACAATAGAGCAAACTAAGGCTGCTATGGAATCTTTGACACCCTTTAAATGAATGAGTGCAAAGAACAGATACCTTCAGCTGAATTTTAACTGCTTGAACTGTGATGAAGAGAACTAAACACATAGCCTGCCATAGATGGATGCACTAATTTTATCAGCAGTGGTGCAGAGGATCTTAGGTCAGGTTGTCAGACCTGAAGAATGTGAGTCAGATTCAGGAATTGTAACAAAGACTATCAAAGATTGCTTGCTAACAAATGCAATTTCTCAGGTATCTATAGATTCTTTATACAACTGATGTAAGCTTTGCAGCATAACAGCTTCTAGGTGCAAGGCATTAATTGTGTTTTTAATCTGTCCAATAATGGGCCTTTCTGTGCAGACCAGTCCTTCAAATGCCTGAAAATGAGGGATGTATATCAAGGTGTGAGATTTCAATTACTTGTTTTTGTCTCTGCTTAGGCTTTGCAGATTTTAAAGCAATACAAGTATTAGGCTGGGATTTGAAGAGAAAACAAGCACAAGAAATCAGTTTCTCTAGACAGTGAACTAGACTAGGATATATTGTATGATGAAAAGTTGACATTTAGAAAAAAAAAATGTGACTATGCTGGTGTCAGAAGTCCAACATAGAATACCAAAGCTATTCATAGCAGACAGAAGCTCAGTTGCTTATATTGTGGTTTATTTCATGCAATTTTCCTTCTGACTGAAATAATGGCATCTAATTAGATTATTTTAAAAAATGTCTAGAATGGAAGAACTGAAGAAGCTTCTTGGATGAAAAGCCAAACATTTTCAAAGAAAAAGAACAAGAAAGTCCATTTGCCTTTTGGAAAAAGCACCTGTGGGTCTTGCGATAATGTGTTTAGAGATATGGAAGTCCTTCAGAGTTGCCTTTTGAAAGAAGCATCTTGGGGACATCTGGAATGAAATGTTTCCTGGAGATGCATGCATCTATTTTCTTTGAACATTGGTCATTCTTTTTAATGAGGTACTTTTATAGAACAGCAATTATTAAGTACTTTTATTCCTTTCTCTGTGAACTTCTGTAATAAAAATTATACTGCCGCTGCTTTTGATATGTTTGCCTTTTTTAAACCATCGAAATTCCTAAAGCTGTTGGGGTTTTTTAGTCTATTTTTTCAGCCAAGGGAAAAAAAAAACGGTGAGTGTTTTGCCCAATAATCTTTGGTCAAACGTAATTCGCTGTTTCCTGGTGAAGTAATGAGGCTTTTTGTGGAATCAAAGATCTGTGCAATTAACCGTTCTTTAATTTCTCCAGCAGGAAGAAAATAACCATTTTACATGTTGCCAATGTGGCTCTGAGGAAAAATACTGTGTCTGGTTCTTAGTCACAAGGGGTTGATTATCTTAACCAGGTGATATTATCCGGCAGCAATTTTGTTGAAAATTAGGTCTCAAAGCTACTTAGGTATCTTAGTTGAGCTGTCTAATTACGAGAAATCAGGCCTATCTATGCTGATTTCTTGGCTGCTAGTCTGTATACTTGGACTAAGTAAGTCTAAGAAGAAGACTGAAGTCCTTTCATAGAAATTTCATAGAATGTTACATTTCTGCAAGGCTTTGCTGTGTAAGTTGCTATTATTTGGGGAAACAGAAATGTTTCCATGACTGATAGACATTGCTACTATTCTATTGCAGGGATGAAAATGGTGATGATGATGATGAAGACGATGACAAGTGACTGCTATGCTGCACAATGCTTAACAAAGATCACACAATAAACAATAAACTACCATATCACCGCTTAACCAATCAGATCTGACTGTCAGCATGAAGATTCTTACCTTGCTACACTATCCTAACACTTCATTTGTCACACCCCAAACAAAGAATGACATCAGATTATTTTTTTTAAGCTAGGTTCTTTAGTGTTTCACTCCTATAGACAAAATCATGCCAGATTGAACACTCTGCTATCTGCAGTATACAATATGCTCTGTGAATTATTATTGAGGGGCTGTCTTTACGTTCTTTTTCTCACATATAATATCTGGAATGATATTTCTTTTTTATTCCTTATTTTATATTTACTTATTCCTTCTATTCCTCTGGAACGCATTTCCTCCCTCATAGATGGGATACTTTTGCTGGACCAAAGAGGGAAAAAAATAAGGTTTTTGTAAAAATGTCCTTCTCAGAGCTTCTACCACTGAAAAGTATCCTTGGCTGGTTTAGCTCTCTGTTACAGTGTAAAAGGGGATGTGCAGTTCCATAGTAAATTGACAATTCATGCATATAGTTCGGAGACTACTGGTTATTTTATTCCTTTTTTTTATCTTACTATTCCTGCAGGAGCCCATACAATTCTTTTTCTCATTGTATGGAAGATAAAAACCTTACTGATATGGATAAATCTGAGAAATTGTGACTTGTCAAAAATCATCTGATGAGTTCCATGGCTGAATGTCACTGGGATTTGTAACTGATCTCCCCCCACCCCCTTTCTTTATTTCAGAAAGTATAGATTGTGGAACATATCTTTCTCCTTTTTTTATGCTTTTCTTTTTGAAGCTTTTGAATGACATTTCATATATGATGTCTCACTGAAACAGCACATATTTGTATGTGTTTGAAAGAAAATCAGATTAGTCATTATGATCTACCATAAAATCACGCTGCTTCGCATGTAGGTAATCTTTTGAAGCTTTCCCAAGCAAAAGTGTGGCTCAGGTGGCATGATGGCAAATTAATATTTTATTTGTAGATTTTCTGTCATGGTGACTTATTGGCTAAATGCTGTTATGTGCACTTCAAGGGGAACTGCTGTGTTCTGAATGAACAGAAGATGCTTAACAACCATTTTTTTTCATCTATAAGCCAGAAATGTAAAGCCTGAGTTATATTTATTGTATATCTGAGAAATAAATACACATAAATATAAATGAACTCAAAAAAATGGTACGCTCACTGTCCTGAGGAAAGAATTGATGAGAACGTCATACTTTTACATTTGGGGACAGTCTCACAAGTCAAAAGCACCTTTGATGAGCATATTGGTAGAAATTATATTTCCAGCTGGTTCCGCTATTCTCTGGCCAGAGATATTGTAATATCGGTATCTCCACTGCTTATTCAAACACTGAAATGGAAACTGTTGTACATGCCCAGGAAAAGAAGCTGCCAGGATTAGCTTTTATTATTGTTATTAAACTGATTTTGTTTTTTTGACCATTATTGTGCATTTAACTCGATATTTTTATGTCATTTGGTCATATAGGCACCTGACTGTTGAGAGGGCTATATATATTTTAAGTACATGAATAAACTAGAAGAGAGACAGAATGAGATGGTGGCATCAGGTGGCAAATAGTGGGCATTGTAAGGAGACATGATAACTCCTAAGCTCCCTGAGCTTTCTCCATTGTTGGAAAACAGGGTTGTGTTTTGTATGAAGATTGCTCTTCACCCATAATTGAGTATCGGGCAAGGGAGAATGCCCTTCCATCAACAGTGTCAAAGTACAATTCCTTAAGCTGATTGTGTATATTAAATAAATGGAGGGAAGAAGATCACATTAAGTGTTATATACTAGGTTAAGATTAGAGATTTCAAAGAACCAGTAGAGTGCATTAGACAGCCCTTGAACATAATGATCAGGTTTTATGAACATAGCATATCAACTGGATT
Organism: Oxyrhabdium leporinum; assembly: GCA_032468155.1. Lineage (NCBI taxonomy): Eukaryota > Metazoa > Chordata > Lepidosauria > Squamata > Cyclocoridae > Oxyrhabdium > Oxyrhabdium leporinum. The sequence goes on from JANHFL010000111.1 coordinate 117,964, forward strand.
CAAAGATCAAGATCACCTGCGTATGCTTTCATTTTCATGCTGGAAAATTATACTCAAAATGTTCTGTAGACATTTGGTTGGGTTTTTCTTTTTCTTTGCTCTTTCTTTTCCTATTGATTAGATACATTGATGTTGTTCACCATCTGGGTCATTAATTAATGCAACAAATGTTTACAGTGAGCTGGTAAAGGTGTCTTTTAGAAGGACATGAACCTTGTTGACACTGCTCCCTTAGTGCCGTTTTCTGCTTCAGTCTCCGTTAGCTCTCACTTAATATTTGGATGCAATTTTGGGTTGGGTTTAAGACACTGCTCCCACAGTAGTAAATGCTACTTTACTCCTAGCATTTAAGTCTGATTCTGTTGGCTCAAGACCAGACTGTATTCCAAAGCCATAAACATATTTTATATGGTTTATGAAATAACCTATTCTCTTTCTAGATTGTCCAATATATATAATCTCAAAGAGGAGACAGAACAAATAACAATAGTAATGCTGATTCTCTCCCGAAAGTGCAGTAAAATGCTTATATATTTATTAAGAAGAGTTTCAAGCACCCCAACTGAACAGTGATCCGGAATGGCTCAGAGTATATTACACACACAAAATTAAAAATTATAATAACAATCCAGTTATTATAACAATTAAATCCAGGTGGCGACACACACGCACCCCAATTAATCCCAGATCTTCAAGGCTGTTTTAAGGATATCAGGGTTGGAGTTTCGAACCTCAGGGGGAATTCTATTCCAGAAGGCAGATGATGTAACAGAGAAGGTTGACTTCCTAGCCTTCCATTAGTTTTTATTACTTTGAGAAATGGGGTATAGAGCAGGACCATTGTCATTTCTTATGGGACAGACAGAAGATTGCCCTTCATATAACCAGCTTTACTGCCATGAAGGATTTTATAGGTGATAACCAGCGTTCTGTTTTGAATCTGCCTTGCTAGGCAGTGGGGCTTATGTAGCAGAGTTGTTACATAGGTGTACCGAGTTATGCCCCTAACTGCTCATATGGCTGTGTTCTGGACTAGTTGTAGCTTTCAAGTGATCTACAAGGGGACCCATGTAGAAAGAATTATAATAGTCCATTTGTGAAGTGACTAAGCAGTCAGATCTTAAGAAGGCTTTCCAGACGATAGCTGCCACCTGCTCTTCAATATCCTGAAACTGGGCACCAATATTTTCTGGGGAAATGCCATCCTATTAGGAATGCAGATAGAAAATCTCCTACACTGGAAGAACCATGTATCCACAGCTATTCACTTTTGTCAGAGTTGATTTTAGGCCTATTTCTCCCATTCCAAACCTTTACAGTCACTAGCTGTTGGAACAAGATCAGGTCAGCATCACTTACTTGATCACAACTAAGGGGTTGACTGAAGTAAGTCAGAAAGAGCCCTGGCTTTGGCTAAACAATGCTGCACATATTTGGGAATCATATGGATTAGAATCATTAAAAGAAATATGGGCAACAATTCAAGGACAATAAAATTGATTGGGAATGCTTTATACCTGGGATAGAGTGTGGTGTGTGGCAGAGGTAATTGCCTAGTTTTTCCCACCTGGGCTTCCCATTAAAATATGCAAACCATAGAAGTTTGTTTCAAAATCACGGAAAACTATTCCACTCCAGTCAAAAGGTTTGGGGATTAATTTACTGTAATTCAAATCAAAGACTGGGAACTTGGGGCCCTTCAGATGTTGCTAAAGTAGAGTTTCCATCACTCCCACAAGTGCAGTCAGTAAAATAAATGCTCAAAGTTGTGTTAGCAATGTTCCATAGCCCTGATTTGAATGCTTTTTAAAAAATGATCTTTCAAATTAATCCTTTTTTGCAAATGTAGAGATTAGCAACAATATAAAATCTCAGTTGTGTGACACTGGTGAGCTTTTGACAAAATGCAGAGAGGCAGAAACTATGAGTTGAATTCCAATTTTGTGCATTCACTGAAATTAAAGGCATAATTTTTAACTTTAAATAACATATGGGACCTAATCCATTATGATTAATGTATTCACAAAATATATGGGTTTACTAAGGTGTTCATATCTATTTTAGTAAGCACATTAATATCTATATTATCCAAATACATATAAGAAAGTAATATGGTGACTGACATAAAAATAACATATTGAAATATTGAATAATTAAATAATGAAGGATTATATGTTGAATAAGCAAATAATGGAAGATTTTAATTTAACATAAATGTTTGTATTATTATTAGAATTATATAAGCTTGCTAAATGTAATAAATATGATTAATAATATTCTATTTGTATTGAAAGGTATGATACTTAGAATAGGGTGATTGGCATAAAAAGAACACATTGAAATATTGAATAACTAAATAATGAAAGATTATAATTTAATAAAAAATAGGTGTTTTATTACCAAAACTATATAAGATTGTTAAATGAAACAAATATGATAAATACTATTTTATTTGTATCAAAATGTCTGACACTCAGGTGCCACACTGTTCATGCATTGATACGTTAGTAAAAAATAAAAAAACTTGAAAAAAATATCTAAAATGCTGTTTTCAAAAATACCCTTGCAACACATATCAGATTAAGTTTAAAAACCTAATGCTTAATCTTCTTTTCCCTCCATGCTAGGATTTGTAACATACCTGTAATTAGAAGAATATTTTTGTCTTTTTAAAATATTCTTTTGCAAGGATTTTTTTAAAATATCTTTTTTAGGTTGGCCTTTCCAGGTATTTCCTTCTCCCTTCTCAATATTTATCATTTTATGATGATTGCAAACTGATGATAAAAATTACAATATTATTACTGTAAGATTAGAAAATTAATATCAGTGTAATGTATACTGTTGTAAATCTTGATTGTTATTGCACAAAGATATTTGTACCCAGACAACACACTGTTTAATGGAAGATGGAATGTTTATATTAAAAAAATTAAAAAAAAATTAAAAAACCCTGTTATTCTATGTTCTATTAATAATTAGCAGGGAGAAGCAGACCCATGGGAGTAGCTGAGAAAGAATAGCAGAGTCTCATATGGACAAG
>JANHFL010000111.1:148108-165253 GCA_032468155.1 Oxyrhabdium leporinum
AGATCAAGCATGTGTCCTCCGATGTGAGTGGGACCCGTAACTACTTGGGTCAGGTCCAAGGCCGTCATGGAAGCCAGTCATGTCACTTTCAATAGCTAGATCTACCTGAGGGGCTTTACACACTTTAAAAAGCTGGTGAAAAAAATGCGGTGGTGCCTTAATCTCAGTGTAACAGAATAACAGAGTAATAGAGTTGGAAGAGATCTTCTAGTCCAACTCCCTATTCAGGCAGGAAACCCTATACCGTTTCAGACAAATGGTTATCCATCTGTTCTTAAAAACCTCCAGTGTTTGAGCACCAACAACTTCTGGAGACAAGTCATTCGAGTGATTAGTTGTTCTGACTGTCAGGACTGAGGAGGATCTCAAGAGATCAGGTGAACCAAGAGTTCTTGTCAGTGGAAAATCAGCTCCCACCAAGATCTTTAGCAACAGAGGGCATTCACAATGATTCCTCTGGAACAAGTGAAAATTAATAGACTCCATTATTCAATAGTGAAGTTGCATGCAACCATATTGACACAGAATCAATCACGAATGGTTCAAATGTGAAGGGTCTTGAGCTGGTCAGTAAATTCCACTGCCAATCAAAGAACTTGTGAAATTCTCCATTTTTCCTAGGATGAAAAAAAAATGGGATAACTACTAGATAGCACCAAAGAATTTGTGTTTTCTGAATCGTTTTGCTACCACTTAATGGTCATCTGGATTTCTGTAGCCCTAATTTTACTCTTTATGCACATCAAATCAAGACAGGTTAAGCCAGCAATTCTTAAATTCTTCAATATGGAAATAATTTGAGAATGATCAATGAATGTGTAACATTCACACCTGCCCTTTTGATGAATAAAACTAACAGGCGCAAGGTTGAGCAATATTTAAATATATCACTTTTCATAAATACAGTTTAACCTATGCAAGAGAAAACTCTTCAGCTCCTGTCCCCTGCAAGCTTGTGCAGATACAATGAGAATCCAATCCTGCAATTTTGGACAATACTTAAAATATTCCAAATGGACCTAACTGCCAAAAATTGGGAAGCCATTTTACTAAATTTTCTTTTGTGCACCTGAAAAACCTCTTCCTTTCTTCCTCCCTCCCTCCCTGTGTTTTGTTTTGTTTTTTTTTAATTCTTGCAGGTATGTCTGATGCTGGGAAAATGTTTTGGCTCCTTAATGTCAAAAAGGATGAAATATAAAACATCAGAAATGAATATTATTCACACACAACCACACACAAAACCACAAAGGCAATATAATAAGAAATAATTATTTAGCATGATTCACTCAGTTCTAATTAAAAAAAATGGAGAGGGAATACTTGCGAACATTTTAGCTGCAAAATAATCTTTTGCTAATTGCTAAAAGAATCTCAGTTGTTAAAACAGATTGCAATGTGCTAAGATGCTTGCCTTCTTCCAACATATAAGCTACCAGACTTATGTGTTTGGATTTGTATTTTTAGATATGCTAAATCATCCCAAAAGCCTTTTAGCATCAGGAGTGCCATCAGGGGTAAGACCAAGGCAGAAATCTTCGGCCCAACTCAAAAGAATGAGCAGGTAGGTTAGCAAGCATAAATCTTAGCTCATTTTCAGATTGGTAAAACACGTTCATGCTAAAACTAACCCTCTCCATGCATTGCCCAATTGCATTATTATTTGATGTACTGCTTTTTGAACATGAATCAAGCATCTTTGGGGATAGTCTGCTATTGGAAAGATTTGGGACTCTGCTTATTTAACATCAAGCTTTTAGACTGCATTCCCAGGAATAAAAATGAGAATATTTGAAAAGCAAGATACATCTTGTCTGGAATCCCTTTCCTACTGCAGGATAATTAGACGCTTTTGAAAACTGGTCTTGCTCTCATCCACTGTTTGCTCCTCAGCAACTGATAATTAGATGTATGTTGTCCTAGAACATAGCAAATCCATTTAGTCATCATGGCTAATCACTGATGGCTCACATTCTTCTTTGGATTGAACTCCTCTCCTCCTGAATTTTAAAGCCATGTAAGCCATTGAACATCACAGCATCCTGTGGCAGAGTGTTCCATGAATCAATGTAAGCTACATGAAAAAAAAATCTTCCTTTTGGTCCACCTTGAAATTCTTCTCATTTTAGGAACAGTGCTTGACGGGGATTGTTCCAAACTTAAAATTACGTTTGGATGGAATTGTAAATGGTAAAATATGACCTTACATTGCTTTCCTCAGCCTGGTGCCCTAAGCAGGAGATAGCTATTGTCCATCTATCCTGCTTGCATGTTTTTATTAGGTATCTGGCTACCTAAATGCTCAAAGAGTTGAGCTTTTGGAATGCCTGCTCAACATTTTTCTTATGAGCATATCTAAGATGTAGGACTGCATGTCTGTAGAAATGCTGTCCACCAGGGAGATTCTACTTAGTTTTGGTCATTTCTTCAGAAATGCACAATTATTTAGCATGTATTCCATCTTTATATATTATATTCACTTGTAAGCAATTCAATTGTTTAAATATTTATGATGCTTGGTAGATGAAATACTTGGCTCTTTGCCCTTAAGAAATGAATTGAGAATCTTCCTTCTCACCTTCTCACCTTCCTCCTTCACCTTTCTTTAGTTCTGTCACTTTAAAACAATAAAACAATAATAATGGATGGATGGATGGATATAGAAAACTACTATTCAAAGGTCAATGATTCCTGGAGGAAAATAAATTAAAAGGATCTGTTTGTTTTACACAATTGATGTAATAAAGGAATAGTAGTTTATCAGCATGCACAAGATTAACCTCAATTTATATGAGCAATAAATAGCTGTCATTTATTAATTGGTATTAACTACCAGTGTGTTCCTTTCTTTGATAGAGGCATGTGTGGGCAATGTTTTGTTACTAAACTTTGCTCTTATTCTGAACTGGGAGACCTTAGTTGTTTATATCAGGTGGAAGACACTCTCTTCTTGCTTTTTATCCATGACTTCTACTATATCTCTGTAAATTAGTAACAAATATAAATTATAATTTTAGACATATCTTGTTTTAGGTTATAGAGGTTATTTCCATTGCTTTTATTTTTTAATTTATGGTAGTTAAAGATTAACATTGAATAAAATGGTCTCCTTACTCTTATATGCCCATTACTGGAAGGACAAATTGGATATGGGTTGGAAATAATAAAGACCATGCACTAGTACCAACCTTGCATTTTTAAAATTTCAAGAAAAGATCTTTCACAAATGTAATTTCTACAAAAAGTAATAGATCAGCAGCAATTGGCAACCAGCAATGCTGGGCGATGACATCTTTCCCACCCTTAACAATATAGTTGGAATGATTCTCTTTCATTGACCTAAGTAAGAACTGTCTCCATACCACTGATCCATCATTATAAATGGATTTTTAGTGAATTGTAAATTGTGAAAATGGAGTTGATACCCTCAGAATCCTTTGTAAACCAACTACCAGTACTTCTGCTTCCACAGTTCCAGAAAGACTAGGAAGAAAAAGAAGCACTGTATTTTTCAGCTCAAACGCAATTAAATAGGCAATTAAATCAAAAGAATTGTGTTTAGAATTTGTGTACACACTGTGTTCACTCCAGAATAGAAAAAAAATACTGTACATGTATAGATAATATTTTTCTTGTTTTTGATAATTACCTTAAAGCAGGAAAAGCTCCCATTTCAGTTGCCCAGACTGGAAAGAGAGCTCCAAAATCACAAGGAAAATCTGGTGATGGAAACTGTCTCTCTTCTCTTTGTCAGCTTCTAAATCCAGTTCTTTCTAACCTTATCTAAAGGTGAAGGAACTGTAGGATTGCAACCAAGTTTCCAAAATCCATTCCCCCAGCCTTCCAGCATGCTTCCTAATCTGACATCATCTGTACCAAACTTGGAACTGGTTTAAATTTAATGTCCCTTCTCTGAAACTCCCTGGTCCTTTAGAATGGAAATTGGTTTAGAAAATGAATAAGGTAAATGAAACACAGGAATGCTGTTTCCTGTGAGAAGGAACCATCCTGAGCATTGGCTATTACAAAACCTCCAATATCTCATTACACAATGCATGCCCCAGAAGGCACAGTGGACGCAGAGGAAGCCAGAGAAGCACTTATAGCATCTTTCTACTAAAAAAAGAAAAAGAAGAAGAGATGGACTTCTGGTAGAACTTTTGCTAGTGATTAAAGCAGATAATGTCCCCTATCAAGAGATTTGTTTTAGAAGTTACACCAGATATATGTCTATTTAATAAGCACACTGAAGTGAAATTACAGAAATCAGACTATATTACCAGTTCTCTTTCTAAATAAATAATGTTCATGGCCAAGAACTCTATCCAGGGTTGCTTAAAGCCAGCAACACTAGAGAACCTCTCCAGTTGCATGTCTTTCATTGTGTCTTGATCTGCAAGAGCGTAGAAATGGATCAGGTTTGTTGACCTGATATGAAAAGTATCATATATGATTTTGCTATTCAAACTGTTAGTCAGTCTCTGAACAGAACAGGTTGTATTATCTTTCTGTCTCTAAAAGTCTCTTTGCTTGTTTGTAGAGTTCTGCTACAATTTTGGGAGGAGGGGGGGAGATATAATTGTTGTTGATATTAGTTTGAGATTTCCTGGTTAATCATATTCACTGAAATCCGTTTCAGGCCAACAAGACTCAGCTTCCAGAAGAGTGATTTAGAAAATGTACTTCCTCATGCTCTCAAATCGTGCACAACTCCATAAAATATCTTTCTGTTTATGTTTGCTTGATTTTGATCTATGCCTTGCATCTAATTCATCCAATAAAAAGAAATGGTTTCTAAGCACTGCAGCAGTTTCTGCACCAACCTTGATACCACCATCATATCTTCAAGTGTATTGACAGTCAGAAGTTCCAAGGAATTCTAAACGTTGTATAATTGCAATGAAACAGATATCAGATTATTGCATCAGTAACAAAAGGCTTAGCACCATCTTAGACACTAACAGGTTGATGACACAGGCGATTGTAAGCCAGTCTGGCTTCTTTTTTAGAAGAGGACTGATCAACCACAGTATATCGTTACTGTTTAGGTTGTCTGAAGTGCAAAGAGATTTGTGGTTATTTTCCCTGAGACAGACTGAAGCAAAGGGAATCTAGCTGTGTATTATTTAATATGCTTTGAATTATTTACTGGAAGCTTACTGGCAGGAAGGCTGTCTGGGTTATATTATAAAGAATCTGTGCTGAAAATTAATGATTTGTGCTTTGCACTTTTCTCAAATTTTGGGTTGTAAGCTTTGAGTGAAGAATGTATGTTAATGGCTTAGTGCAAGTATGTCAATAAGAGATAGGGAAATTGACTGTGCTTTCTCCATTCATAGTCCTTGCTGGATTTGAAAGTCCAATTTGCCTATTTTTACGGTTTAGTTAAATGTTATCCTGAGATTTTTGGTGTTTTTATGCTCAGAGTGGCTGAGAATTTGTTTTTCTTTTTTCTTGGTGGGGTTTCTGATTACTTGGTGTTGTCACGAGTGTTGGAAAATGTAGATGCTAGAGGTTTATTTTATCGTATTCCACATTTTTCAATCACTATGAAGTATCCCTGAATGCCCATAGTTACCAATTTGAAAGAACTTTATGGGGAAAAAGTTCCTTTTGGTACTTTTCATGATTTAGATGTAGAAAATGACTTGCTTATTCCCCTTGCAGCTAGATTCCCTAAAATGAGAATCCAGATAGAGGCAGGAACATTTTTCCTGACCTGTTGAAGGGCCTAAAAATTAGCAACTCGAAAGAGAAGTGAGTCATATAAAGCTGCCAGCATTCCCTTAGAATGTGCGTTTATTTTTCTGGTCCTGAATGCTAGGAGGTGGTCAGAACAGCAGTCTTATCAAGAAGGACTCATTCCTTGGACAGGCATCTAGCCCTTGTCACACTCTAGATGAGACAAAAGTTTGTTTCTTTTTGGATCACCAAGGAAGGCAGTGTTTCTTCGTGAATGTTGTGAAAACCAACAATTTGTAACTGAAAGATAAATATCCCAGGTGGTCTCAATCCTGGGTGCCTTTGAAGCTTACTGGGATGCATCAAGCCAAAAAAAGAAAAAGAAAAAAAAACACTATTCATTTTTTTATTTTTTATATTTTTTTGTGAGAAGAGTGAGTACAGCACCTGTTTCTGGAGTTACATTTACTTTAGTTAGCTAAATAATTAACCATGTTCTGTGTACAGCACAGCTGGTGTTGAGCCACGAGGTGGGAGAATATCATGGTTGGCATTTTTTATTTATTTTTTGTTCTTGGGAACCATATGCTGCTCTTGCTAAAAATGGCTTCTTCATTAGAGACTTCTTTTGTATCAGTATGTTTGTTTTCTTCTCTCTCTCTCTCAGGCAGAGTTCACTCATTCTCCTAGAATGGAGTAAATATTTCTTTTTTCATCCATGCCTCCCCCATTAATTTTGACTTTCAAGCAGGACTAAAATTTTTGGTTCTTCAAAACAGGTTTAGGGGTCAAAGAATATATAAATGATAAATTGTAGGCCTCTTAGAAGCTTAATTCATGTATCTAACATCTCAGAAACAAGAAAAGAGAAAATAAAGGTGTAAAAAAATTGCCACTGATGTTCAGTGTTTGTTGCTGACTTTTAATGATTCAGATGAGATGGAAAGCAACCAATAACGTAACTGGAATGCTGTGTATGTATCACGGGCAACAATTGCCCTCTTCTGCTCTGGAAATAGGAAGCAGGAGGTAAATCACCTTAAGAGGGAACATGTAATATACGGATGCCAAACTCGTGATGTCATGTTACCGTCAAGTGACGTTTCATGATGTATTTCCCATTTGCAGAGCTGGGGTGGGCGGGGCATGTGCATAATGCATACGGCCCATGGGCCGCCAGTATGACACCCCTAATGTAACGTGTCCTATTTTAGGGAAGATGACCCTATGTTTGAAGGTGTTCTCCATTTGAAAGACAGTCCGTCCAGTCTTAAAGAAAAAGGATCAGTTGAGCAGGATCAGGGAAATCAAGTTGCCTATCAGCATCTGACAACAGCCTAAGCAAGGAACAGGTCATAACATTCCTTATTCTGGCAAAATGACTTGCATTTAAATATAAAATATGTCCATCATTTCTATATATTCTCAACTGAACACAGAAGTGAATATGAATATCTGAAACATGACTGTGCTCCTTTTTTTCCTCCTTTAGGGAATATCATTCCTCTGGTTTTGGTGTTGTGTAGAAGGGCCACCTACACAACACCAAAACCAGAGGAAATCTATAATATAGCATATACTATTTAATATATTATATTTTTATATAATAAAATATAAATTTTATTAAATTTCAAAAACAGAAATGAAAATAAATGAGCAAAAAGAAAGAGAACTCAAAACAAATAAAGGTCAAACAGAAACCAAGATACAGGTGTTATAAGAAAAAAGAAAGTAGAAAATGAATGACTTTTGACTTTCTTTGGTATAGACATAAAACTACATCCAACTCTAAAATTAACAATAGCCTACATTATTTCTATAACAATATATAATTCCAATCAAACTTTAATTTCTCTCCATTCCTCGCAAAAGGTCCAAACGTGGCTTTCAAGTAGAATAAAATTGGTCAAAGTATTTTCTTTAGTCAGAGTTATCAGTTTTGCAACCTCTGCCAATTCCGTCAATTTAACCCTCTATTATTGTATTGCACGTCCTTCCACCTTTGTGCACATAAAAGTCTCACTACTGTTATCTTATATGAAACAGCATTTTTTGGGGTGGCCTTGTGACCATTCCAAAATGATAAACACAAAGATACACGCAGAGATGGTGTTAATCTCATTTATATCATTCCCTCTTTATATGAAATGTAATTGTTAGCATCAAATAAAATAATTGACACTAGTTATATTTTAATCAAAACCTTGGTTATATTTCAATCAGATTGCATTTTGTTTTTTGGCTTTACCAGCAATGCTATTGTTATTTCTTTTTCCCCCGCCTCACTTTGAAAAGGAGATAGAGAGAGGAAGAGAAGGAGAAGGACTGCCCACTTTGATCAATTATTTATATACTTCATTCTAAATATTTTACATTGGTCATCAATGGATTTCATATCAATACAGCCATCTATCTGTCACACTTTTCTTTTGCCTTCTCCCTATCCTATATCTCTTTGTGTTCTTCATTTTCTGCACTTCTTCAAAAGCCACAGATAGAATTCCCATTTGTCTTAATAACCATGACATAGCTGCCATTAGTTTATCTGGTAGTTGTTGTGCCCTTATTTGTTGGCTTATTACATTTTTATCCAAAGATCATGGGAGGATATGCAAGGTTCCACTCACCTTTTCCTTTACCTCACAGCATCTCTGTGAGGTGATTAGGCCAAAAGATCATGACTGATCTGTGTTCATCCTGGGATCCATGGCCAAGGGTTTTTTAAAAAATCTGAGCTTTACAGTAATTGTTAAACAAACTGTTAAACAATGATTAACTTTAATAACACTGAGAAACACAACATACCCAAATGTTTTAAAATAAATTATCGGCCTACCATTTCTGACTTTTTGTGGTTGGTTAGTATAAGGTATCATGGTGAAAATACTGTAATATAGGATGTTTGCTAGGCTGATTTACTCTTGCTGATGTCATCTTTCAGAAATACCAACGCTCTTAACACCTGTTGAGTAACTTGCTTATGAAAACTACCAGTGGTATAAAAAAGGTGGTGATATATATAAAATCTAAATGTCTTCACTTCTAAATAAGCCTCCCTGTGTTTTGCCTTTTTATGAGTAATTAAAAATATAAAGCGTCATTCACTTCAAATTGCTTTTCAGGATTTTGGTGTAAATCATAGGACTATCAGCCCCGAAAATCTAACACTTGAAATAAACAGTTTCTGTTTGATTGACATAACTAATTGAGCCATTAACCACCAATTTCTAAAGTGCACATTTTAATTAGATTTTAATGGCTGCCTTCCTTAAGAAAGAGTAATCAATGCCACAGAAACTGGAACAATTTAGACTTTCAGATAATCCTTCGTGAATCTTTGGGTTGATGTTCAGGAACATTTTTCAAACTGCCAACAGGATCAGACAATTTGAACCATTTGTTTGCCAAGAAAGACGCTGTCAAACCATTCGCAAATCAAGTGGGAGAAAGGTTGGCCAGATAGCTAAACCTGTGCCCTCCCTTTGTGAAAAACCTGTAGACAAAAAGTGAACCAATTCTGAAAGAACTGGCAAAGCCCATATTTTCTAATTTTCTTTGCACAAGCCACTGAACTTAGCATTTGGTTTGCTTGAAAATATAGTCAGCTTAACTATTTTAGAATGGAAACAAGATATTGGATTCAGAAGTGTCCACCTGGAGAAGGTATAAAAAAAATCAAGATAGTGGCTTCAACTTTGTGACTTCAGCCCTATCCTTTTGTGGCACATATTTGACACATATAGAAAAAGGATGGGGCCTTCAATTCCATCTTTCTCACCACCTAATAATTTTTTAAAAAATTCTTCCTCATGAATGCTCCTGATTGGATTTCATTTTTTCTTTCCTGTTCATTAGTTAATTGGTGTGATGATCTCTGATCATCTGATGTGGACTATTTCCTAGCAGCTGCAGTCTTACTTGGGTATAGTTTTCACTTTAGTATAATTTAAAAAGGTGGGTTATAACACTATTGCCAAGACTATATATATATATATATATATATCTCCATGACATTTATCCACATATTCATTTATATGTATATTTATATATATATAATAATATATCTATGAGCAATTTCTTTTTAAATTTGTACACTGCCCAGCTCCCAGAGAGTCTGCTCAATTTGCAACATACGAACAAAGGAAAAATAACTAAAAAAAATAATATTACGATAAAGAGATTAAGCTGTATGTTAAGTGCCCTCCCAATTTTTCTCCAAGGCTTTGTATTCATAAAGGCAGAATGTTGCAATGTAGTAACACTTAAAATGTAATAAAACTGACTAAAATAAACAAAAAATAATACACATGCAACCATACTAGATTTTAACTAGCTAGGCAGAAACCAATAGCAAGAGCTAATTCCCTGATAAGCAGTGCAGCATGTTGACTGCCCTTAGACCTGTTTGAACTTTTTTTTAAAAATATACCCATTCAAATTATTTAATTAAACCCTTTTGTTGGATTTAATGCATCACTAAAGACAGACATAAGTGTATTTTTAGACACTTCTAGTTTAAATCACAAGATATTTAACAGTTTTCAGAGACTCAGCCTCATAATAGTTTGTGGAAAGAAATAACAGTGTCTTCTGGCATCTTAAATGGCATCAACTGTATTTCAGATACTGCATAAGCTTCCCTGGATCAGACTGACTACAGCTGAGGCATGAAGTATTATCCTGTTTAAGGCATACAGACACACTCTTGCTGTTATGATACAGAACCAAGCATGACATGAAATAAGGTCTAGACAGTGATAATTATATAAAGAAAGCAGCCACTTATACAACAGTAGCTGACAATGTCAAAGGCAGTCTTGCATTGGTGTTGTGATAACTGGAGGGTCTTGATAAAGAATGGAAACATTAGAAAGACCTCCGTGGCTTTCCAGAGGTACCCAAAAGGATATGCCAATGTGTTGTTTAAAACTAATCCTTTCATACAGTACAGTACAACCACATTAATCCCTGCTTCCCACATTTCTCATTGTGTAAAAAAAGATCAGGAGTATTTCATTAGGAGATAGCCAAGTAGGTCACTGTCCTTTTCATTGTCATGATTTGAAAGAAGATTGCAGAATAACACTGATAAAAATGGAGAGGAGCAGCTAAGCAGATGGATGTGAATTATTCTGAGCAAGAAAGTGCACCAAGATATTCAGCATAGCTGAAACTGTTCTGCCAGAGCAGTCTCATGGAAGAATACACATGTTTTCTCTCTCAACCTTATCCGCCTGTCTAAAAGATGTGCGTCAGCAGGGTGGGTCCAACAACCCATCTTTTACTCTTTGAAATGTCAAGAGAGACTAGCTTTAGAAAAGATTTGTTCATCTCTCTCTATATATTTTGTCCACAAAAAATGCAAAGCCTGACCTAATTTTGTTTTAGTTCTGTTTTTAATTCTTCGCTGCTCAGAATCATGCAACTGAGATGACAGCTGTACAAATTAATAAAGAAACGAACAGATGTAACATAAATACTGGCTTAGATCCAAAGTTACTTATCTGCCTGTAGATAATTTTTCAGGGGAATATCTTACAGGATCACATTTCCTTACTTTGAACTGAACAAAAGCCAAGTTAAAGAATGAATAGAATAGAATAGAATAGAATAGAATAGAATAGAATAGAATAGAATAGAATAGAATAGAGTTGGAAGGGATGGTGGAGGTCTTCTAGTCCAATCCTCTGCTTAGACAGGAAACCTAGACCATTTCAGACAAATGGTTGCCCAGTCTCTTCTTAAAAACTTCCATTTTTGGAGCATTCACAGCTTCTAGAGGCAAGTTGTTCCACTGATTAATTGTTCTGTAAGGAAATTTCTTCTTAGCTCTAGGTTGCTTGTCTCCTTGATTAGTTTCCATCCTTGATTAGTTTCCATCCATTGCTTCTTTTCCTGCCCTCGGGTGCTTTGGAGAATAGCTTAACTTACTTTTCTTTGTGGCAACACCTAAGACATCAGAATATTGAAATCTGGTATGTCCCAAGGATAAATAAAAATTTCCAGCTACCACAGCAAAATAAATGATTAATACCCTTGTAATTATGAGAAGTATCACGAATAACAATTTACTTCCCCAAAGTGTAGAAATTCCAGTGATGCTCTACCTGGGTTTGGTGCTTTGGAAGGAGATAATTTAGGGCTTATGACACTACTATTATATCTATGTTTACACCCAAATGTGGATTTTTGAATAGAGGCAGATCTATTGAGAGAATCCTAGCTGCCTCTGAGAAACTGAACTAATAACATGCACACATACAACCCCCCCACACACCTTATTTGTCCTCTCTCATCTCAAAGTTCTTTCCTCCCCTGCTTTCTAAAAACACAAATTAGATGGCATCATCCCTCATTTGGTGGGGAGAGCAAAGTCTGACACCTCCTCACTTGAGCTCTTCCTCAACATTTACTTGTAAGTCCTTCTCAATAAATGTAGTTGCAATGAAGTAATTTTTGACTTATTAAGGAGTTTAAATCTTCCTTTCTGGATCCAATACCTACCCCCATCAAGTCAGGAAACATAGAAGCCAAGGAATCTAGCCTGAAGCAGAATTGTCTCACCAGCAACTTGATTGCATCATTTCTGACGCGTGGCAGTCTGTAAACATTCAATGTCATCTTTTTTTTGAGAAGCAAGACTAGCTACTGTTCATTATGGGTTGTGTTCCACAAATTTGAAGGTTACAACATGCAGACCTGCTCAGCAATTCTGTAGAGTATTTTGGTGGTATGGACCATTTAATCGCTATAGAATTTATAGTATAGATTGTTATCATAATTTCTGAAGAAATATAAGTAACATTCAGGAACAAAAAAATACTCAGCCAGAAAAAAACAAGCTAGAACTTTCTGCAGCCTAAAAATATCCCTCCCCCTTTTCTTTCCTTCTTATTGCATAAATCTACTTTCTCAAACATGTGCCCATCCTACTATGCTAAAGTTCGCCTGTGAATTCTTGCTTGTTTGTTCAAAAATCATGCTGCTTGGTGTTTTGGGAGTCAACGTTTAAACATGGTGAGATTGGGAAAGAGAAGGCAGCTGGCATCAAATTTTATAGACTAAAATCCTGTAGATCTGATGCATGGACATCATTCCAAGACAGAATACAGAAACTAGTGACTCCCAGTTAGATATCAAGAGCTTTCTTCAGGATGCCAGCAATATAGAAAATATGATGGTTTATTTCTCTAGCCCTTTATTATGTAATGTCCCTGCTTATGCATGTCAGTCAGTCAGGAACTATAAGAAATAATTTGTGGATCCAGTTTTCAAAGGCATCTTGCTAGGTGTGATAAGTGGAATGAAAAAAATAAAATTTCAGATGGATGCCAAACAGACCTTGCTCTACTGGAGCTGTAAAACATGAGATACCTTCCAAGATTCACATATAATTCATTTTTAACAAATACAGTATAGGAATATAGAAACCATCAATGGTATAGGAAGATTTATCTGCAATACATTTATAGTCTATATCATAGTTGTCCAACCTTTTGGCTTGCTTGGGCCACATGGAGTGAAGAGGAATTGTCTTGGGCCACATATTTATATTCATTAACTATATTATCTATTTTATAACAAACTCCTTAATTTTTTTATAGCTTTTATTATCTTGGGATGCTTTACTAGCTGTCCAGGACCACATGCAGCTTTGGCCATGGGGTGTACGTGCCTGGTCTACATAAAGGCTGTGGGACTGATGAAATTTACAGTCTATATCGTGGTTGTCCAACCTTTTGGCTTGCCTGGGCTGCATTGAGTGAAGAGGAATTTTCTTGGGTCACATAAAAATATATATAATTTAGTTAATATATTGCAATGCACAAGTTTCCTTCCTGGTCTGTATAAAGGCTGTGGGACTGATAAAATAAGGTTCATTCAAAGCTGGCATTCAAAATGATTTAGGTATTTAAGAAAGGAAACCTCTTATTGTTCTTATAAAAGGGAGAATATGAATATCCTTCAGCTGTCCTGAGCTAGGAAACTTAGAACACCTTCAACTGAGGCTGGTCCCACCCCACCTGGATTTCTCCTATTTGTTCAGTTTCTCATGTCTTACATCATACCATTTTATTTAAGCCATGGGTGCTGGTTGCAGTTCCTTTAAATATTATTTTCTTTTAGGAAGCCAATGCTTTTCAATACAATTATTTTATTGTTTAGTCATAAAAAGCTATAATCCATCTATTTCTCTATTTCCCCCCACCCATCCTTATGCAATTTACCAAACCTCATTCTTATTCTGTTATTTTGTGCTGATTTTCTCTGTTGCAGTTTCTAAAGGCAAATTCATTGATTTATTTTTCTAATGCAGTAACTTCCCAAATTTATCAGCCTGGGTCTTCTCTCCTCTCTATCTACCTGTACAAAATTACTTCTTAAGAAGTCACTAGGTGGGAGAAATAGCAATGATACAGAATTATTTCACCCCTCCCTGGTGCCCTCTTCCAAAGTATCCAGTAAGGAAACATTCACCTACATTGGCAGCTGGCTGCTGAAATGATTGTCCAAACTTAGTAGCAGCTGTTTCAAATTCAATTATAGAAAGTAGAAGGAATTGCCAACTAATGGACTGATCTTACAAAAACCAGTAACACAACAAGGAGAAGCCTTGTTATCCATGGATGACTTAACGTGTGCCATTCCTGAATAAGTCCAACTGTTCATCTGGAAAGTGATTCATGGCAATGCTTGATAGCAGAAAGCACACCAGCCCCCCAACATGGCATTCTGGAAGCAAAGCTACTAGATAAACAGAAATGGATAGAAAAGGGCAGGATTGAAAAGAGTCACCTGTGTATCATGCATGTCTCACAGTGGATGAAAAAAGCCAAATAACATCACATGCATTGTAAAATTATCATACAAATGATACAAATAATGGCATCTTGGGAATGATTCGTGATGGTATGATGACATGGTAGATGTGATCTTCTAGTGGTTTATACAAACACCTTTGCTCTTCACTAAGGATTTTTTTTTTGTTCTCCAGAGAGCCTTTTAAACCAACATAAACCACAGTAGTCTGACTACTCTTTACTATGATTCTAAACTGGGTGCAGTTTTCTGGACCACTATTTCCTTGCTTACTGGCCTTATTTTCCCCTTCTTCTTTTAGATCATAAGCAAAATACACAATTAAGAAATGATTTACTATGGAGATGAAGATGGTAATATCAAGCTAACTTTAGGTGATCCCTCAAAGAGCTAAATAGGATTTAACCTAGTTAGGAATGGGATAGAAAAATGCCAGAAATTCCAAGACTATAGGATAACTTGGAAAGCTTTTTTTTTTAAAAATCTGGAAGAAGGCAATGACAAACTAGTTCTGAGAAGCTATATGGACATGGCCATCAAGTCAGGAAGAAATTAGTTCCACTTGAGCAAGTGATTATCTATTTTACGTAGGTGCAAACTACTTCGTTGCCCTAACAATAAGCATCTGAGTTATAGCTATTTTGCATTTTAAACTATTTGTTTTGGTAAATTTACAACATTCACTTTTTCATAATTTTTCATTTTTTATATAAGTAAGCTTGCCAACATTTTTAAAATTTGTTCTTTTCTTGTATCTTAGGTAATGTGAGATGCTTTTAATGATTACAAGTCTAGCTAGCATGAATAGAATGTATACTGCAATTTATTCCAGTGTGGCTAACATTCCAACAGTCTAATGATTTCAATGTCATTTTTTTTAAAATTCAGCTTCCCTTCATAGAGGATGGCTACCACTTTTCCCATAATGGCTTAGCCAAAAGTCGAAGGCGGAGGAGTCTTCAGCACCAACTACATTTACAGAAAGATCCCAGGGTAAGTGATCCATCAATGCCATCCTTTCTTACTGTTGTAAAAGTTATGCTACCAGACTAAATGATTTTAAAAGGAGAAAAATAAGTGATGACTAAACACGATGACTCCAAGGCTGAAGCAGGAAACTACTCAGTTTTAATTGCTGGGAGACAAAATTTGAAAGGAGATTGGCCTGATTTTAAGGTTTCTAAAAAGGCATTTGATTGAATGCTATGGAAATAGGATGCTGGGTTAAAGAGCCCTTTGATCAAATCCAGAACTTGTGTTGCACAGCATTGGTTCTTCCCGCTTGGTTTCCAATTGATGAGTGCAACTAAGCAATCAAAGCCCTCTGCCTTTTTTTTAATGCCAATTGCACACATTGCATGGACATAAAAAGGAGCATGGCATTTTGAATACATAAACCTTGTTGAAAATGTCCCCATGTTCTTATATGCAGGGGTGGGCTTCAAAACCCTCAGCAATGGGTTCGCTACCCAGTTGCTGGGTGGGCATGGCCATGGTGGGTGTGGCCTAGCTGGCCTACTCCACCATGGTGAGGGGGGCGTTTTTGCCTTCCCCGAGGTGCACAGGCTGTCCTGGAGCCTCTGGGAGTGCGAAAATGGCCTCCCCCTCCCGGGCTCCAGATGCAGTAGGGACACTGGAAACGACCATTTCC
Organism: Oxyrhabdium leporinum; assembly: GCA_032468155.1. Taxonomy (NCBI): domain Eukaryota; kingdom Metazoa; phylum Chordata; class Lepidosauria; order Squamata; family Cyclocoridae; genus Oxyrhabdium; species Oxyrhabdium leporinum. The sequence continues at coordinate 164,259 of JANHFL010000111.1, forward strand.
AGCATCCCTGAACTTCTGGGAGGCCTAATTTTCACCATCCCTGAGGTCCAGAGGCTTTCCTGGAGCCTCTGGGAGTGCAAAAAATGGCCTCCCCCCAGGCTCCGGAAGCTCTAAGGAATACCTTTCTTCTCCCTCCCCGAGCCTCTGTGTATGCCCTGCACTTACCTGCATCCACAGCGGGCTGCGAGACTCCTGGGAGGGGTAGGAGGGGCAGGGCAGAGTGGGCAGGGCTAGCCAGGAGTGGGATTTGGGGGTTCAGCTATCCCTGCAGAATCTTTGCTTACTCTCAAATACCCGTGAACCCCCAGCAGCCTATCCCTGCTTATATGATATATATATAGCAATAGCCCTTAGATTTATATACTGCTTCACAATGCTTTACAGCCCCCTCTCAGTGGTTTACACAGTCAGCCTATTACCCCCAACAATTTGGATCCTCATTTTACCCACCTTGGAAACATGGAAGGCTGAGTCAACCTTGAGCTTGGTGAGATTTGAACTGCCCAGTGGCAGGTAGCCAGCAGTCAGCAGAAGTAGCCTGCAATATTGCACTCTAACCACTGAGCCACCAGGGCTCTTATATGTCATCAGAAATAGAAAATACCCCATTCTGTCTGCAATTTCTTTTTCCTCTTGGGGTTTTTTCCCTCCATAATAGGAGCTATGCAAAGATTCAGACTCAGCTCCAAAAAGTTTCTTCAGTGTCTATAAGCATGCAAACATATATCCATCTGTAATTATTTAAAGCAAGCTCTTCTTTGATCAGGATTGCAGGAAGGCATGGGCTGCTTTAAGGATTTTCAGATGCTACAATTGTGTCCCCGTGTGTCCTAAAGTGACTTTTGGGAATTGAATCCAAAATACTGCCCTGAAAATAAATCTTTCATTATGATTTCATCAGATTATTATTTATTATTATTTATTAAATTTATATACCGCCCCATTCCAAGGACTCGGGGCGGTTTACATATAAAAATTCCTCTAAAACCCCGTTT
>JANHFL010000111.1:170745-184477 GCA_032468155.1 Oxyrhabdium leporinum
AGTATACAGGTCCTCAATGGAAGGCAGGTTGGTAGCAATTGTTTTTTCTGCAGTTCTAATTATCCATTGAAGTCTGTGTCTGTTTTGTTTGTTTGCAGAGCCAAACCAGACAGTTATAGAGGTGCAGGTGACAGACTCAATAATTCCTCTGTAGAACTGGATCAGCAGCTCCTTGGGCAGTTTGAGCTTTCTGAGTTGGCGCAGAAAGAACATTCTTTGTTGTGCTTTTTTGATGACATTATTTATGTTAGGTGTCTATTTTAAGTCTTGAGATACGATAGAACCTAGAAACTTGAAGGTCTCTATTGTTGATACTGTATTGTCTAGTATTATTAGAGGTTGTAGTATAGGAGAGTTTCTCCTAAAATCTACCAAAAATTGACCTTGGATGGCCAGGGGTGGGCATGGCCGGGGGTGGGAGTGGCCATCACTCATGTTGTGGGCACCTGTGGTGGCCAAGTGCTAAGGCAGGACTTCCCTGAGACCTTCCCTCACTCTCATTATAATCTCCTTCCTTTTCTTCTTTTTTCTTCCCTCTTCATTCTTTCTTCTTCCTTCCCCTCTTTCCTTATTTTTCCTTCCTTGCTCTCTTCCCATCTTTCCTTCTTTGTCTTTGTCTTTCCTCTTTCCCCTTCTTCTTTCCTGTCCTTTTTTGCATGCTCACATGCAAAACGGGACACATTCTCCTTTTGTTTTGTTTTTAGTTTGTTTTGATAGCCCTCTGCCAGCAAAAAGGGGGTGCTCCATTTTTGCTGGCAGAGGCACTACAGGCTGGTCCTTTGCTGTTTCCAGGCCAGCCCTGAGGCATGGATCTAAGCACCCCTCAGGTCAGATCCAGCCCCCGGGCCTTGAGTTTGACACCTCTGGTCTAAACTGTAATTAATTGAAATAGGAATGGAAGCTTCCAGCCTGTGGGCAGTCTCAGAGAGGAATAAAAAAATAGACTTGTGGGTGAACAATTGTTAATGAGAAAATTAAATTCATTCTCAGTGTATTGAATAATAATGTAGTTTCTTTCTTAATGCATTCAAGCTACAAAATTGGGCATACAACCAGAACCTCTAAAGACTATCAGGCTTGCAGTTTTAGTTGGTTTTTTTTAAATGCTAGTGAGGTGACAGATCCAACGAGTATCGCCAATTCACAGTGATAAGTTGGAAACCTTATACTTACCCAGTACTGTGTAGAATTCAAATTGTGCACTGGGGTAGTCACATAAAAGGAGAATTAAACAGCAAAGTAATTGAAATGAATAATAAATAAGAGAGGGGGAAGCAAATTTAGAAGCAGAGAAGCCTAATTGGTCTGTATAACAACAACAAAAAAGTCTTGCTTAATACAATGGAATAGCATTTACAGTTAGCATTCTTATCAAATTAAAATGTGTTGCATTGTCTCATTAATTATGAGGAGGTAGCACAATTCTTTCATATGAAAATTAAGAGAATTTTGTTACTGGTAGAGTGCTGCTTATTTAGTGACATCTTTCCCCATCCGTTCCCGACACTCCCCTGGAAGATTCTCTTAAGTTTATTCTAATGGCTCTTCATGACATGTTCCATCTGTAGCCCATAAAATGGATTCAAGCTTTGTGAGGCAAATTTCTTGCTAAAACACCATCTATTTTTTCCACAGAGCCTGATATGAGGTACAGGGATCCTCAGAAAATTCATCAGCTGAAAGGGCTGTGCTACATCCTTCACCCTTGCAATGCAGGAACTTACTAAGCTTCATCTATAAAGATGTCGTTGGCCATGATTTTCAAAACACAATATCTGGATTCATGCAGTACTCAAAGACAAAAACCTAATCCTGTTGAAGCCTAGTTCTCTTCCTTTGATTCTTGTTTTTGGATACTGCATAGATGGAGATTGATGAGGTTCAGGACAGTTTCTTCTAGAAAGTTGAAGGAAATCTTAGTTATTTCATAGAAACTTAACTTTGGGATTTTAACTCTCCAGATTCTTAATCTATAGTCATGCTAGGTAGGAGTTCCAGAAATTGTGGGCTAACTTATCTAAAATATCCCTTGGAATAGAATCATCTAACTCTTCTAATAATTGTTGACAGAGGTTGGGGAGAGTAGATTAGGCAAATCTCCAGTTTGGAGAAGAATCCGGAATAAACATACTTGAAACAAGGTTTTTTAGCCTTCTCTTAATCATAACTAATGAAGGGAAGCCTATCACATCTTTGGGTAATTAATTCTGTCTCTTATTAATAGGCTGCTTTATTTTTTCTCCAAAAAAGTTCATTCAAAATCTGCCTTCCTATAATTTAAACACATAATTGTATTCCTTGCATTCTGGAATAAGAAGCAACTGGTTTTGATCTTCTTCTGTGTAACATCCTTTCAGGTATTTGAAAAGTGCTGTTAAATGTTCTTAAACCTTTCTTATAGCTAAACATACTCAGATCCTTCAATATTTTTCATAGATTCTCTCCCCTCCCCCCACACACAATTTGAGAGCTCAGTTACTGTATTAACTGTATTCGCCAGCAGTGAGGAAGGTGTGTTCTGAGTCTGAGGCAAGTATAAATAAAGTGATCTTTATCTCTTTATCTCTTATATGTATCATGACTCCATTTGGTGGGCATCTCTTCAGTCCCTCATTGAGGAGCAATTTGATCCTAGTAACTTGAGGAATTATCTTTGACTCATCTGTCTGGGATGGGTCTTCCCTTCATTTCTAAAAATGATACTGAGCACCTACCCAAATACAGGATATGTTGCCATCAAAGGTTGTTAGCTTAGTCATCCAATGGGCAAAATCCGCATGTAAATAATAAAAATTAAGAGTACTTCTACAGCCGATGGAACACTGCTGTTCTCCCAAAGCACAATGCATTTTCTGGATGGCAAAGATTGCTTTGGATTACTTTTTTTCCCCAACTATTAATATTCCAAAATAGCTCCCAATGAATGGGAAAAAATATCTTTAAAGAGGCTTGTATATTCAATATGTACATAGCTTAAATCCTAAAATAGCCAAATTCAAATTAATTTGCCATAAAATAAATACTTGTGAAACAAATAAAGATGAAGAAGACAAATGTTATGACATTAATTCCTCACAATACTTTTGGAATTGTTTTTGCTTGCACTGATATGAAGCTCAGTATTAAGTGCAGTCTCTCTTTTGGCATCGGATGCAGTGAAAGATTGGTTTTCTGTTTAGCACATTAAGCTGAAGCAAGAAAGAAGTGGATGACAAGAGCTGTGTACCTAAGCTGAATTTACTGTTCTGTTGTCCTGACCTAAATGTATTGGTCCAATTCATGTATTTAATTCCCAGTTCTTTCTCTTCTTCACGAAGTTAAATCTAGCATATTGTATTTATAAGCAATTTAAATCAGAAATCTTTAGAAAACAAAGTATTGTCCAATATGGTCATGTCCCCTGGATACCTTAAGTCTCAAAGCAGTGTAAACAACTAGTTCATGGGTGAGTCATGTAACATATAGAAGAAGAATTGGATTTCTCCCTCCTCTCCAAAGGCTTAGAATGTATATTCTCCCTCATTCTACTATACACAACACAGTATTAATACTCTGGTCAATTTCACTGTACGTGAAATTAAATGTTTGTGACAAACCAATCTCTCCAATGCTTTCAACATTTAAAATATCTTCCTATCAATACCCACAATCCTCTTTTTGAAATTCAGTTTGTTGTTGTTATATATTGTGTATTCAAGTTTGCTTGCACAAGATTCTCTAGTGTGATGTAGTAGTTAAAGTGCTTCCTGAGATTGGGGGAGGGGGAGGAAAGGATGGGTCTCCACCCTCAATGACCAAAACTAACTGTGTAGCTTTCGGTCAATCTCTCTCACCCCAATTCATCTCAGAGGGTTATTATTATTGTAGGAATAACAAGAAGTGAAACCTCCATTTAAATCTTGCTGCCCAGCTGGAGAACAGGCAATATAACAAACAAATAACTAGCTGAGTTGTCTATCCAAACCTGTTGGACAAATTCCGTAATCACAATTAGCCCATTTAAACCAGATAAAATTTTGAAGGGCTATCTTATTTATTGGTAGGATATAAGCAATTTCCCAGTGGTAGTACTGGGTCAGTGAAGTCATTTAGTCCAGGCATAGAGCAATTCCTGTTTGGCTGTTTGGTTGGCTGACTTATCCTCAAAGTGCTGAAACAAGTCACAGGAACAACCATCATAATCAATACTTGGCTAGAGTAACTATCTAAAAACATTTAATTTTGTAGAGATTTAATTATCTTGGGTACCTTTCATGCAGGGCTGTCTTTGGCACAAATGAAATCTGATATTGGCACAAAGCTTTTAAGCCCACCTGAAAAGGGATATGGACGGTTACCAGTTAAAACGTTAATGAGGGATGGATTTGCTGTTGTTTTTTCCTCTACAGTTTCAAAAGCAGATACTACTTTAGCTAGAATGTTATTTAGACCAGCTGAGGGAAAAGTAATCTGAGGACTAAAAGCAGTGTCACTTCTAAACTAGTGTTCCTTTAATGCTGTATTCCACATCTTCCAGAGTTAAGCTTCTTGATTTACATTTACATTTACATTCCACAATGGGAAGTGCAAATATCTTGTCAATTTAAAACTGAGAATGTTTAAAGCAGTTCAAGGAAAACCCACTAATTTTGCCTAAAACTATATTAATGTCTCCTCTCAGTTACTTTTTCACAAACCTTTTTTTAAAGTATTGGGCCTAACACTGCAGGCAACACACAACTGCTTTTTCCCCAAGTTTGAGGAAATTGATCCAGTTTTGTATCTGGAAGGAACAACATTATTGAACATTTTTTTAATCTCAGGCAAGGAACTTAATGGTAGAAATATCCCTTCTGGGGTCACTTTTTCTCATCTCTTTGAACTTGATTTTTTTATTAAATGAATTATTCTTTGTTTCTGTGACATGAAAGCACTGAAGTGAAACAAAAAGGAAGAAGGGAAACATTACTCTACATTCAGAGAACATTCTTTATATTTTCTGCATGCACAATCAGGGTGTTTGGTTGTGAACACTAAAGATATTTGAAGAGAATCAATTGAAAACTAATACAACAGTACATGTTTAATTTTTTAAAAAAAACAGAATTGTGAATTATTTTCTCTCAAATACTATTATTTAAATATTAACCATTGGGTTAAGTACCACTTCAAAATCAATTTCTAGTCCTAGAATAACAACTATCAGTAAGTTATAAGTTTATCTTCTGATTTTTTTTAAAGGAAATGACAGGATACACAAAAATCCAAAGGTTAAATGGAAAATGAAATAGGATCAAGATTGAAAAGCCTGTAAATAAATTATTGTTAGAAAAATGTGTGGTCCAATTTTGAAATCAAAACTAACACAGAATTCATTGTTTTTTCTATGAGAATGACAAGCAAAAACTCTTTGGACAATTCCCCCTCACTGTTTCTTAGAGTACAGACTGCTTCTCCAGAGGGGACTGGAGGCTAAAACATATGAAGAACGGCTGCAGGAAATAGGTTTGTCTAGCCTCATGAAAAGAAGGACTTAGGAGTAATATGATAATAGTGTTCCAATATTTCAGGGGAAGGAAGAGGAATCACCTAGTTTCCAGAGCATCAGAAGGCAAGATAAGAATCAATGGTTGGAAACTAGTCAGGGAGAGAAGCAATCTAGAATTAAGGAGAAATTCCTTAACAGTTAAGAACAATTAACCAGTGGAATGACTTGCCTTCAGAAATTGTGGATGTTTCATAACTGGAAGTTTTTAAGAAGAAATTGGGACAGCTATTTGTCCAGAATGGTATAGGGACTCCTGCTTGTGCAAAGGGCTGGACTAGAAGACCTCCATGGTCCTTCTAACTACTTATTCTGAGTAGAAAAAGCTGTTCCATTAAGCAAGAATTGCTTGCAATTTCCAGAAGCAGTTGTTCAGTTTCTGGAATGCTTAACCAGGACAATTTTTGGATAGCTGGAAAAAAAAAAAAAACACCTTTCCTTCAACTTCCTCTCTCAATGTTTCCTGTTCTTTTTGTAGATCTCAAATCTGTCATCATATTTTTCTTGCTTTCAATTTATGGGTCTTGGATCCTGGTTTGTATAGAATAGTATAGTGGTTCTCAATCTTTTTTTCATCACAGACTTGACTCAAGACTTGACTCAAGATTTAAATCTTAACATTTCTTCAAGCCATTGAAGATACCCTGTGTTGACAGCGTCCTCCCAAGGGTTCATGGACTACAGGTTGAGAACCACTGGAATAGTATAATCAGATTTGGGGTACACCTAAGTCTGGGTTGTATTCATGACTTATGATATACTAGCCAAAACAGACTGGTACTGCCCTTATTATCAACATCGTGCACGTGATTAAAATCGGTAATTTACCGAATGCCTTTTCAATTTCATTAAAAAGTATTATGTGGAAGCCACCATTAGTTTGGGTAGCAAAGATCAGTACAGTTAGCCCCAACTTGTAATGCCCATTGTGTACGGAATATTGCAACTTAGAAATGGTAAAGTACTTCCATTAATGAATAAAATAAAAGAACAATAGATAGGCTGTACACCTGTGGAATTAAGAAAAGAGATAGGATATAATAGATTTAAATCAGGTTCATCTTATCTTGTAGAGTTGACAGGTAAATGCATGCAGGGAACTGAAAATGTAACTAATTACAAATGAAAGAGATGTAGTGCTTATTGGAAACTATCATTTGAAGCTGTTGTAAATATATATGAAAATAGGAATCGATAGGTTCATGACATTATATGTCACATTCCAATGAATGGTGTTAGTGGACATGTTTGGGAAAGCTGAGGATTTAAGGGAAAATTGTGCAAAGTCTGAATGAAGTTGATGTAGGCAAAATGCATTTTGGAAGGTTATATGGAGGATGTGAAGATATAAAATGAAAACTTGAGAGAATGAAGAAAGAATGCAAGGATGGTGAGGATTTTGAATTTAGTATATATAATCCCAAGAATAGAAAGTTGTTATGGAAGAAAAGGAAAAATGTGAAAGAAACTAGAATGAAAGAAAAATGATTGAAGAAAGCAGAGTTGTTATAAATCTGTACTAAAATTAGTTTTCTCTCTCAACAGAATAAATAGAAAATGGACATAGAGAAATAGAATGTGAAAGCTGCTTGGGATACATTGAAAAGAATCACAATACAGAGTTCCATTGATGGGGGCGGGGGCTATGCTAATAGGAAATATGAAAAAAGATGATTAGTGGAATGATTAACTGGAAGGGGCTGTGGATGGGGAAAATGCATATAATAAAATGATGACAAGAAAATGAGCAAGATGAAATTGATATTAAGAAACACTGAAAGAAGTATTTTAGGGATTTGTATGGTGATGCTGGGGGAAGCAGTGGCTCAGTGACTAAAACGCTGAGCTTGTTGATCATAAAGGTCGGCAGTTCGGCTGTTCGAATCCCTAGCGCCACATGATGAAGTGAGCTCCCGTTACTTGCCCCAGCTTCTGCCAACCTAGCAGTTCGAAAGAATGTAAAAATGCAAGTAGAAAAATAGGAACCACCTCGGTGGGAAGGTAACAGCGTTCTGTGCGCCTTTGGCGTTTAGTCATGCCAGCCACATGACCACGGAATCGTCATCAGACAGCGCTGGCTCTTCGGCTTAGAAACAGAGATGAGCACCACTCCCTAGAGTCGGGAACAACTAGCACGTATGTGTGAGGGGAATCTTTACCATTACCTTTATGGTGATGTTATTCTGTTGGCTGAAAACCTGCATGATTTGCAGCAAATATTAGAGAGATTTATCTATCTTGCTTTATTGTATAATGCAATAAAGAGAAGACCTCTGAAGTCAAGATACTTATGTTCAACAGGTAAAACTGGCTAACAGAAATGAAAAACCGAGTCAGTAGCTGAATCACTGTACATTTGGCAGAATGTTTACTGAAGATGGGAATTGAGACATTTCAGGACCTGCAATTACTGATAAAAGATAGTGGCCAGTATGTTGTCTGTTCTGAGAAATGAACGTGTGCCGAAAGATGTGAAAATGGCTGTGAGAGAGTACATTTCTGTTCACATTATTAGTTGAAAGTGAGAGCTTTGTGTATCAGGAGAATAAGTAAGCTGAATGCAGTGGGAATGGGAAAACAAGAAGAAATTGCTCAAGAATGAATGGGAATTGAATTGAGCAACTGCCAGGAAAGAAGTATGTTTTTGGTAGCTTGGTCCTATAAGTAGAAGGAATGGAGATTGAATTTTAAAATAAATAGATGAAGAATTAATGGGTTGGAGTTAAGGGGAAGACCAAGAAGAGAGTGCCTGGATAGAACTGAGAAGGCCTTCAAGAAAAAAGAGGTGATTAGTTAATTAGAACAGAAGACCGTAGATGAATCTGTATGTAAACATGGTAGATAGGTGACAGTGTTTTACAAAGGTAGTAAGATGTGAAGAGATATACTGAATGATATAAGTGTAAACTAATTTTAATTATATTACCTATTCTTTCCCTTATCTTTTGCCTTAAAATTCTTTGCCTTGCAGTTTCTTACTCCTTTTTATGCATATAACGGTGGCACAGCCACCATCACATAGTAGGTATTTACTGCTAGACCATAAGACTAGCCTTTTTAAACTAGCCAGGATGAACTGGAAATACTTTCATTCTAAACAATATGTTTGACATGTTTTCTCCCAAGTTATTGTTGGCTTTGCTGAAAAACGTTTCAGAAGGGTATGTGCATTGAAACACACCTATTATGTGGGAGTTAATTATATCAAACTAGGAAAGTCGTAGAAAATGATTTGGTTGATTTGCAGTGAGGGATGTAATACCGCAACATCGAGGGAAATTTCATATTGATGCTTAGAGGACAACATGCTATTATACAGAGTGTATTTCAAGAGGAAATATGGGCTATTAGAGGACAGTGAAGTGGAAGAAATCATGTAAGGATGAAATAGGAAGAGATGAGAGGAGCATGAGAAATTGGAATAGTAAAAGGGATACATTTAGAATTTTCTTTAAAACAAACAAACAAACAAACCATTCCACATTGTCCATTTGAAGACTGATGTGACCCTGGCATGACCACGGAAGAGGAAATACATCCCTCAGAAATGAAATATCAAATGGCATCAAACTTGGGAATGCTGATTTATCTCTCTCTATATAGTTATGAGGAAATTTAAAATAATGAGTATAATTTCAGCTCAGATAAAATGCAACTTATCAAGCATTATCTTTAGTGCTTGCATTAGCCGCCCATCTAAAGGGAGATGGTCCTTCACAAGGTAGAGCACATCACCAGCCTAGTTCCCCTAAAGACCCGCAAGATATCTATTTTAGTTTTGTTCATTTTCTGGACTAAATGTTTCTTTCAGTCCATTTCTGCATACCTTTTCACATCTGACAAAATTGCACACCCATAAGTAATCAAATTTGTCTGCGGGTTTGGGGAGAAGCATGGAACTGGCCTATTTTCACTGAATAGGCAGTAAACAAGGAGTTATGATAGGCCTTAAATGATTGTATTTTATTATGAATGGAAGAGCACATATCATCATTATCATTATCAGCAGCAGCAAATACTAATATGAATTTCAGATAGTAATAATGAAATTTAATAGGGCAAAATACATAAAGTAGCCATGGAACTTGGCAATGTCACTATTGCTTTGAGTTTCTTCTACTTTCATTCTCAATAACCTCTCCAGAAATTCTTCTCTGGAGCAGATTTTGGAGATGTATGATGGGTGCAAGCTTGGGCAGCGCCAAGGCCAGTTGATTGTATGAATAAAAATTTGCACCTACAACAAATACAATAAAAATAAAGAACTAATAAATGCAAATGCTAATGAGAGGGAGGGAGGGAGGAGAGAAAGTAAGAAAAATGGGTTAAAAAGATTAATATTATGATTACATGTTTTCAATTCATACTAGGTCATATTCAAATTAGTATAAATTTCAACAGAGTTGCATTTCTGTGTGCTTGGGCACATTTCAAGCATAGAAATGCAACTTGTTTCATTAAATGCTGCACCTTTATCTAGCGCAATGGTTCTCAACCTTTACTTCACTACAGACCCCCTTTAAATACCTTTTGTGGCTATGGACCCCCAAGACTTAACTCAAGATTTAAATCATTTATTCAAGTCTTTGCGTACCCCGTGTGATGACATCATGGCCTCCCAGGGATCCATGGACCATAGGTTGAGAACCACTGACCTAGTCTCTTTTACCATAATGATCTTTAGTCAATCAATCTGATGATTGAGGACCTGGTGAGCAGTTAAAATAAAAGGAGTTTGGAAGGCAAAAGGGAACTTTATCTAGACATATGAAAATTACTCTCTTCTGAGATTTTTATAAACTGAGTCTAAGCATTATCAGTGTTTTACTGAGAAAATTCAGTTGTGAAATCATCATCCTCTCCAAATTCACAGGAGAAATGTGGCTTCAGTGCTTATGTACAGTAAACAAAAACTGGAATAAATATTTAATACTGGAATAAAAATAGCCTCTTCAAATATCCCAAAGATGCTTTTTCAGGAGGCAACTGGACTTCCCTGTTTTTCTTTGAAGACATTACACTTTCATCCAAGAAACTTCTTCAGCTCTGATTGGATGGTGGGGAATGGGAAGATTTATATTCCTTGCAGACAGTTGGTCATTTGCATTCTTTTAGAGAGTCATTGAGGCCACTTGAAGGTTTATCTGTGTCCTCAGGGTCACCTGAGTAGTGCAAAGGATGTTTTCTGCCCTGTATCCCTTCACTATTGAAGACATGCACAGGCTGTTGGGGATGAGAAACCTCCTTGTGGCCTCAATGACCCGCTAAAAGAATGCAAATGACCAGCTGTCTGCAAGGAATATAAATACTTCCATTCCCCACCATCCAGTCAGAGCCGAAAAAGTTTTTGGGATGAGAAGCAAAATGTCTTCAAAGAAAAATAAAAGAAGTCCAGTTGCCTCCTGAAAAAGTACCTTTGGGACATTCATGACCTGGATGACTGAGAATCTCCATAGACATTTAGTCTCTTCAAATACCAATTGATCTGAACATTATGCTAAAAATCTTATTTATTTTTTTGAACACTCAAATTCATATTTGTTCACTTTTCTTATTTCAAATGTTGACATTTTTAGAATTGTAAGCCAAAGACTGAAAACTACCTTTGTTCCAGGTGGCAGCTCCCTGTCCCAAGCCCTGTTCTTTGCATTCTTGTTGCTGTCAACATACAGAACAGCAGGGTTCCAGATTTTTTTCCTCTAAGTTCTTTGTCCATTAAACCCAAAATAAAAGTCTCTGGCTTAATTTTTATATTCACTTCAAGAATCTTCTCTATTAAAATATGAATCTTACCCTGGTGTTTCTTTGCTTTATCACAAATCCACCAAAGACAGTACAAAGTTCCTTCTTTGCATTTACATTTCCAACATACATTTGAAATACCTTTGTATATCCTATGACAATTTATCAGGTGTTAAATATCAAAAGTACCACATTTTATCAAGATTTTCTTTTCTTTTATCAAAATGTAAATTTTAAACCATTTGTGCACATATTTTCCCATTGTTCAAGCATTATATTATATCCTGAATTACTTGACTTTTTAGCCAGGCAATGCTTCACACATTCAATCTACAAATTCAGATTCAGTAACAATTCACAAACCTTGGCAATAACTTGTTCATCATTATCACTTAGTAGAATTGCAAATTCATTTCATACAAAGTCAAATGCAGAAATTAAAAAAAAAAGCTTAAACCATTCTTTCAGTTGTAAACATGTAAACCTGTGATAGACACCTCCTTTTGATTCCAACTCTTCTTTGGACCTAAGGGTAAATTCATCTTGATTTTTTTTTAAAAAAAATTTGACAATAGATCCACCAGTCTGGCTTTGCCATAGATTCTTTTCTGAAAAGGCTTCCTGAGGTGACATCCAAAGAGGTATCTTTATAGAAAACCTTGCCTTGTATTTGTTCCAAACCTTAGGATGGCATAACAAACAGTTATGATTTTGAAATCTGAAATAAGCCAAATGTTGAGATATTTACATAGCTGACAGTTGGTGGAATTTGTTTCAGTAAAGCAGAAGTTTCAAAAGCTTTAAAATAATGCAAAACAATAAGCAGCATTTGGAACACTCATATTGCCTTTGAAGAAAATAATGTTGCAATGTCATGTGACATTATTAAGCTTCTTTCTTTCTTTTGGTATTTAATTGCCTTTATTTATGTCATTCTATCATGATGGCATTAATAGCAAATAATATTATTAGCTAACTATTAAATGCAACAGCCAATTAATTATGCTTCACTGTGTTACTTTCGTTTCTCCTCCATAGTCCCATCTTTGTACAGTATTGACTTTTACATACTTACTGGCTCTTCAGAGCCTCTCAAAAACCATCAGAACAGATTGTACTGTAAGTGCAGAAAATAAGGACTGAAGCATTTGCAGGTTTTTGACAAGCTTGAAAATTAACAGGCAGGAGAGAAGGAGAATAAAAACGATCAGGCTATCAATGCATCTGTAGAGTCTGTACCGTATACATGGTTACAATTGTTCAATAAGTTATTTCTCTGATTATTATATCTTAACTTGATGCCTTTAAGAAGAGGTGGATTATTGCTTGGTTAATTCTATTCAATATAGAAACGCTGGAAGTGGACACCCCACATTTCTAGTAGGCACCTGGTTAAAAATGTTAGGATTGTCATTGGCAATAATGAATAGAAATATATGCAGCAGAAAGGAGAATGCTTCAGAAGATGGGAGAACGTTGAAATAATAAAATGCCATGGACAGTGTCAGATTCTGTGTGGAATAGCACTAGCGCTAGCACTAGTACTTAGACTTATATACCGCTTCATAGTGCTTTACAGAACTCTCTAAGCAGTTTACAGAATTAGCATGTTGCCCCCAACAATCTGGGTCCTCATTTTACCAACCTTGGAAGGATGAACATCAATTTCTCCAGTCTTATATGATAGATGAAATTAGTTTATGGTTTATTAGTGCAAGTTCACTTTTCATTTAATTACTGACTATTTGTTTGGGTACACAAGAATCCAAATGTTAACATAATTTGAGAATGCGAATGTTTCCGTAATTCGGTACATGACTATTATCAACTTTTTGTTAAGAAGATGGAAATTCAATTTTAATAAGTAAATAAGACAAGAAGACTTAATCATGTGTCTTACATTTGCTTTATAAAGAGATGTGTTAAACGAGGTGGAGAGAGAGTATAAAATGAAAGCCTTAGATTAAATCTAACTAACTATACATGCTGGGTCAGATCCAATTAAATCTTTGTGTATTTCTTGGCTGGAGATTCATTGAAAGAGATCAGGAAATGAATGTGTTCATCACAAGGGGGAGTACATTTTATAATTTTAATCTTATGATTAAAACAGCACGGACATTAAAAATGACAATAAAGCCACAAATAGGATGAAACTGGTCACAGGGTGAATGCCTCATGGTGGCATAATGTAACTGAAATACTGCACAGGATATATACTGTGTAAAAGAGAGGAATTTCCGACTTTTTTCCCCATGGAAGTCATAGAAAACCCTGTACAAAGGGACATAGTGCAATCTAACCCTTTCATCTCTCTCTGCTCTGATAGGAGAAGACGCATTTTATACATACCATTATGATAGACAACTTGTGATAAAAGTCTGATTTTGAATTTATTTATTTATTTATTTATTTTTACATTTATATACCGCCCCATTCCGAAGACTCGGGGCGGTTTACAGCTTA
>JANHFL010000111.1:184668-197749 GCA_032468155.1 Oxyrhabdium leporinum
GGATTTGAACCGCTAGATTGAATCAGCAGAAGTGGCCTGCAGTTCAACACTCTAACCACCGCGCCACCTAGGCTCATCTAGGTAAAGAAGCCCAGTTTTATAATCCTTGAAAAAAAATATCCTTGTTTGGCTGAATATAGACAGCCTCACACTAGTCTAGTGTGTTAAAATTTGTTTACTATAGCTCATGAATTCTGTTAACTGGGTTATATTAAAATGCAAAAAAAATAGCCTTCCATTGGAATGCACAGCATGTTTGCACTTTACAATATTATGACCCTTTTCCCTTCTTCCTTTGGGAATAGCCATGTATTCAACTGATGAATTTGTTAATTTGTTCTGCCCAGCTGTCTTGCTGGTTTATTAACATCCTGTTATTTTATGCACTATGCTTAAGTAGAAATATATTAAAACTCAATACCCAAGGGTCATTTTTCCTGTTGATGTTTTCCAATCACAAGGCCATCTTTACAACTATGTGGACTTTTTTTCACTAATGAAGAACCAATGAGAAACTTGCTAGTAATTTAGTCATGCAAGGATAGAAGTTCTAAATATGGGCAGAAGGATGCCATTATTAGCAGGCTAGATTAGAGGATTATAAACATAGAGGTTTATTAGTTACACAAGAGAAAGGGATACATTACAGTTTTAGTTTTATAATGTTTAAGGAATGACCCTAAAAATATAAAGGATGATCTGGAAAAAAAAATCATTTGCAAAATGTTTATTGAGCAAACATAAACTTTGGGCATCTGTATTAAAAGCTCTGCATATGGATTTTTTTCTTATCAAATCTATTTTCTTATAGATTCTGAAACTTTAGTCAGAAAACTGGTGGCTGTTATTTCTAATACCTGAAGAATCATAGGTTCCTCAACTCTGTATTGAGCTAAATGTATCACTTGTGAGGATAAAAGATTATAACATTATTTTAAATATAGTCTACAGTACATTTTTCTCCTTTTTTAAAAATGTTATAATTAAGGAAATAAAGGGAGTTAACAGTCTTGCTAGATCTTCGTCAAAGAAGGTTGGCATTTAAAAAAAAAAAGGCACAAAGCAAGCCATAAAACTACACATTCTTGTGCTAAAATCATTAAGCAAAATAGCAAAACAAAATTAAAAAAAAAGATGTATTATTGAGGAAAAACTCTTGTTCGCATGTCGATCACATTGCCTGAAATTGATATATCTTTTTACTGGTACAAAGTAGGACACTGCATTTCCCCACCTCCAGAGTAAAAGCAGTGCATTCAAAGAGATTCATTTGGTGAAGGAGTCATGATGACTTATTACAGAACTATCTTTGATTCTTGACAGAATTATTCAAATGATTGCTTTTTGAGTTGCCTTATATCGTGGGTCCATCATCCAGGTTAGCTGATGTAAGACAGAAACTTTAATATGTCTGTGTATGGTTAGAGCATTAAATTTCTACATTATTTTGTAGAAATACTGTAATACAGGGCTTGCCAACCATGGGCCATAGCTCACTACCAGACCGTGGCTCACTCAGAACCAGGCCACAGAAGCAGTGGGCAAGCATGCATGTTGCAGTTCTACTTGTGCGTGCCACTTTCACAAGTGGAGGTGTGTTCACATGGAACCACCCCCCCTCCCCCTCCCCAGAACAGTTGTAGATTGCTGCTGTAATACATTTCCTGTTAGACCTGATTAGAAATACAGATTTGATGAGGGTAAATAACTGTTTTATACAAGCACAGGAGAGGTGTTCATTCAGGGGAAAATGCAAGCCAAAGGGGTAACACCCCCTCTCTCAACTTCACCACCATTGGTTTAATCTGGTTCAGCTCTCTTTTAGTGCTTGTAAGATTATATCTTATTATTATTTAATTTCATTCAAAGAAGAAAAGTGAAACATTGAAATACACTATTCAAAAATGATTTGAAAAGGAAGGTTCCCACTGTGACTAAGTAAACAATGATCTTCAACAGAGGTAGTTATTTTGTCGCTTGTTTTACTTATAATGCTTTTCTCTCCATTTACATGATGTTATTCTTATAGCTGTAAAATTGGATATATTTTTCCCTTGAATTGATTATTAATTCTCATCTCATTTATAAATATTCCAAACTGTGCTCACATGGATACATAATCTTAAGACAGGCTCTTGTCACATAATTCCATTTATTCCTCCGTGTGTGAAGTCTCTGAGCCTGGTAAAAAGAGCTAGTGACACACAATGAATACAGGTTGCAGATGAAGGTGAATAAGAACAAAACACATGTCCATGCATTTTGTACCTGCATATATCTAGCCCTCCTGCAAAAGATTGTTTAAAAATGATTCTTCATCATTTGAGATATTTTGCTTCAATTGTTTAATAGCAGAAGCTGAGTTGAGTATTGAGGTTTCGGGAAACTGATATCCTTTCTTGGCCAGATCTGATGACCCTACTAAATTCACACTGGAATGTAATAGGATGCCTCTTTATTGTCATCACTCATTTGATATCCTTGGAATAAGGTTTCATAGCTTAGCTTCTTTCAGACAAAACATTGGCCTCAGTGCCTTCGGTGTCGCTGGGTGCGGCAAACGAAAAAAATGACCACACATGAAGATCATGACACCATCATGTAAATATTGAATCTTATGTACTTGCATGACACATCATGACATTATTTCAAAATTGTGTTGTTGTTTTTTGCAGTGATATTACGCCGCACCTGTTCTGACACCATTGTGATTTGTTACAAACTTTGTTGCATAAAGTTTCCTATAGGACCTAGTGAAGCAGCAAAAATGTATTCCAATCATCCACTTTATTAATATCCCTAAAGAGAGGCATGCAGCAAAAAGTTGTGGATGCTCCAACACTGGAGGTTTTTATGAAGGGTTTGGACAACCATTTGTCTGAAATAGGGTTTTCTGCTTGAACAGAAGGTTGGATTAGAAGACCTCCAAGGTCCCTTTCAACTCTGTTATTCTGTTATTCTATTAAGGATACTTCAGCAAATCCACATTTCTTGCTTCCTTCTGATAAGATGGATAAAAAGTAAATCACAGCTGTGTTCCCAAGTGTGTTACCTTTTAATGGGTATCATAGTCTGAAAAGAAGAGGGAGAAAAGATTTGTAGATATAAGGTGATGTTCTCCTGCCATTATTCCTCTCCGATGAAACATTAACAACTTGTCCTAGGCTATTAAAAAAGCTCTCAAACTAACAAAAGACCTTCTTTCAGCATAATTTCAATACGTATTTTAAAGCCCAATATAACCATACCCCTTGATGAATTTCCTAAAGCTGGAGGCATATACAATGGGTGGTAGGATATTCCCCCTTATATCATGGCTATAGCTTTACCATTTATTAAAAGGATTAAAGTGAAAACTATCAGAGTGCAATTGAAAAAACAATGCAAGGGTTTTGTATAAGTGCTACTAAGGAAATTGCTAGCAATGCACAGTCACCAATTCCTTTTTTTTTTAATATTAAATTTCAAAAGCAAACATTAAAATACAAATTAACATAAAGGGAAGATGAGGAAATAAATAACAGGGTGAGGTAAAAAGTGACCCAACAAACATATAGCAAAAGTGATCTCTGACATTTTAATACAGAGTTAATAATACAATACAATAACTTCTCTCTAAGTTTAAACTGATTTCTGAATATTAACTCTTGGGAAACGTGTTCAACTGTTCCAGACTGCAGATACTGATTAGTGTATTTCAAACCAAAAAAGGAAATACAGAAACAATCCTATACATATTTTCAATTGAATGATCTCTTTTCACTTGAAAAAAATGGTCTTTTTGTTGACACTTTTATTTATGAAAAATAAAACTATTGTTTAATGTGTCAGATTGCTTAGATGTCTATATGTTTAGTTGTCGATTTATCATTTATCTTAAACTTTGTATTAGTTTGGACAAGTATAGAGCCATCTTTAGGTTTTACTCTGACATGGAATTCCCCTGAAGAATATTTTTGATTAACGTATCCCTGAATGACATCACAATAATTCATGTATTATAAGAATGAAACAAGAGTTCTAAAAAAAATAATGATGTGAACCTTTTGAGGTCTTTAAGACTTGTTTTTTCTAGATTTCCTGGTATAGCTTTTTCTAGATTCCCTGTAATCTGATAAACTCAAACGCACACTGTGAGAAGTAACTAATAATACAGCCCAAGTTGGAAAGGATCACAGAGTTTTGTTTTGTTTTAATTCATTAACAACTGTATGTTTTTAAACCTTTAGGCCTTTGAGAAAGCAGGTAGGAAAGTGATTACATTGGAGATAATGACAATTTCCAAAAATGTATAAATTAGAGAAAGTTTTTCTCTGAATATTGAAAATACTATTAAATGAATGAGGAAGATGAGATAAAACATTTTATTTTAATTAAGAAATATGAAGAAGTGAATGAAATTATACTAGATAGAGGTTTTGTTTTGTTTTGTGCCTTTGAGTCATTTTGACTCCTGATCAAACAAGTCCATGTACTGTCAATATGTGACAAACCCAAAGTTCTTAGCAATATTTTTGGAAGTGCCATTTCCTTCTTTCTAAGGTTGAGAGAGAGGAACTGGCCCAAAGTTACTTAGTTCGCGTTTTTTTTTTTGTCTAAGGGAGGACAAAAACTTGAAATATCCTAATTTCTAGCCCAGTGTCTTTAACCATTATACCATGCTGACCCTCATAAATCATGCTAGATATTTATTTGCCCATGCTATAGTGTAGAGGTCCTCACATTGAAAAACACACCCTAACTCAAATAAAGCCCAATGTTTCCTAACCAAATTGTGCTGCACACTGTACAACACTGCCTCTTCATCTGCCCTAATACCTACAGTGTTGCGTTTTAGGGTTGGCTTGCAAAATAAGTGAACTCATATTTTAGGACACCAAGTGATGAGTGCCAGACTCATCACATATTGCTCACCCTTTGTCAGATGCTACAGCTTGGTTTTAAAACCATTCACAATTGGCTCGTTTCCAGCAGTTACATTTTCATTTCCTCTCTGTATCTTTCTCATTCTCATCACGAAATTTTCAGTGATAACTCTTTAATCCTTTTCTGAATCCTTCTAGCTCAGTAACGGTAGTATTCCATTGTTCAATTATAAGCCTTAAAAAGCATTTGTGTATGCTATCTGCTCTCACTAGCTGTAGCTCTATAGATTTCATAATTAGATATCCTTATATATGAGAACAAAAACAAAGCTTTTGTATTTCATTTTCTCTGTACATTCCACGTTCACATTATCTGTGTCATTGAATTGAGCTCCTGAACGAGTAAATTCTAGCAGTTGAATTGCTCCTATTTGTACTTGAAAGTTTCAGCCATTGCCACTGTTCTTCCTGCTCAAAATTTCCACCATTCTTTGACTGTATTTGAACTGAACTTAAGGGAGATCTGCTGACAGTCCACTTCTAGCTTGAACATAATGACAGGTGAAAAAGTGGGACACAAGTGCCTATAGAAACAAGTATGGATAAGGACTTCTAGTGCATTTTGGTCTTAGAATTATGCTGTTCATTATTGTTCTGTTGTTCTTTTTCCTAAAGATTTCTTAACCAACCCTTTTTTAAAATTTTGGTGACTATGAAAGCCTGCTGTTCTGGTAGTGTGTTGGTCAACATTCAGGAAAAGTAGCTTAAAATAACTATGTACTTAGCAGTAAAATGTGTTTCCTTGATTTTGAGCTAATCAGATTTCAGCTCATCTTCTCTCTTAGCATTTTTAATAACATGTAGAACTTCAAAAAATTTTGAAGAAATATTACACAAGGTCTAGGAGGTGATATGATCAGATTCTCTGAACTTATTTCATAACTTTCATATTTCATCAGTATGAGATTCCTAAAATGATAATTAAAATCCAAAGAAAGCCTAAACATGTATTTTCAATATATAGCCAAAGTTCCTTCCTTCCTATGGCATCCATCCACCTGAATCAGTTTTCCCTGATATATAACAAGTTTCTTTTAATGCCAAGAAATGTTGGATGGATTTTGTTGGAAGGAGCCTGTGAACCTACTAAATATAAGTAATTTATTGATTCCATTAGAGATCATCCCATAGTTTTGAGTGGGATACCTACGATAAACATACACAGTTTCCAGAATTCTTGGATGTATGAATTTATATGAGAGTTAATTAAACCAGTCCAACAAATAGCAGAAATCAATAGTCAAGCTATGTCCTATTCATTGGTTGATAAAATTGTCTCATTTTGGACAGAATACATTATATAATATTATTATGTTTTGTTTCCCGATATGAATTTTCTATTTTGATAGAATTCTTTATTAAAAGTTCATTCCCCTGGCAGTTTTGTCAGGCTCACTGAGGATTCTGATATTTTTCTTGACAATTACAGATTGCATTCAGAATAGAGTGGCACTTTTCAATTTACGGTTGTGTATTTAGACATTTAAGGAAAAACAGCTATAAAGGGAAAATAGGTACAACTGGCAAGGAAAAACTGCAAATCATATCTGAATGTTATTTCTTTCCGTTATCTTCAAAGGCAACCATGAGAATATTTGCATACAAGATCATTTGATGTTCTTTTTCTGGGAAGCATAAACAAGCCAAAAGTCATGTTGTAGGCCCTTGCTTGTTTGTGATCAGATTGTCAGTGACATAAAACTAAGATGGGAAAAGTTGCAAAAGTTGGTGGAGCCAACAGAAATATTTAATCTCCAAAATAATCCATATCCTATCCAGATTGTGGTATGCCTCCCAGAGTCAGTTTTTGTGAGATGGGTAGCTGTACAAATTAGATAAATAAATACCCCACCCTGAACAAGTTATTAAGTTTAATGTATATAGTAAGAAAAGAAGTCACAAGCTACCATAAATTCTGCTGAATTTTAGCAAGATAGTAAAATAATTCAGGGAGCGGGGAAGGGAGCAGCTAGCATACGGTATCTCTGAAACCAGGTTT
Source organism: Oxyrhabdium leporinum (assembly GCA_032468155.1). NCBI lineage: Eukaryota > Metazoa > Chordata > Lepidosauria > Squamata > Cyclocoridae > Oxyrhabdium > Oxyrhabdium leporinum. The sequence continues at coordinate 191,593 of JANHFL010000111.1, forward strand.
TGACCTTCTTTTTGTGCCCTCTTGACTTCATCTGAATAGGGCCATACTATGTACCAAAAATAAAATTACATCTTCTTTAGGATGCTTGTTCCTGCACTTCTAATTGTAAAATAAGGTAAACAAAAATGCTTATGTTCTTTTACAAGTCCCAATGGAGTATATAATCAACTTTTGCAGGTAAAGAAAGTTGTGCAGCAGGAAGGTTTTGGGAGGAAGAAGAGAGGATACAGAAACATCAATGAAATTGTCATCAACATGGATGATCCTTTATTTACAAAACAGTGGTACTTGGTAAGCAGACTAACCCTTTCCTTCTTCACAGCAGGAGAATGAATATGAGGCCCTCAGACAGAACTTGGAATAAAACAATGGAATGATTCTGAAATATAATTTAGTTATTTTTGGCTAATTGTAAGTTCTTTTAAAGCCCCCTGTATTGCCTTGGAAAGGTTTAAATCAAGAAAGTTGGTAAGGATAAGTTAGATGGATTTCTTCATCAAATTTAAATTAGCACACTGTGGTTGGGATTGAGAGTTCTCTTCCCCTCCCCTTCCTTCCCTGTGCAACAAAATCTACTAGATGAATATTGCAGATCAGTTCCTGAAAATAAGAGTTAAAGGGAGATCCTGGCAGCCAGTCTGCCTGTTGGCTAATTTGTACTGCACTGGATAAAAGATAGATTGATCTCCATGTAAAATTTATCAATTCAGTCTAAATAATGGCTGATGTAGAGGTGTGCTAGCCTGTAAGTAGATTTCCCGGCTCAAAAAAACCTATTGGTCAGGGACAAACAAAGGTGTGATTTGAGGCAGATGACAGACAAACGTAGCTCTTCACTTTTGCGGACTCAGATTACTTTTCCATAGCCTTCTTCTGCCTGCCATTCTGTCTGTGCCCACATTTTTTACTGACTCAATTGCAACTACATTAACTGTAACTCTTTCACCAGTCCTGGTGATAACTGACTCCACTGAGTGAATATGCCACTTTTTAAACTAGCTTTTTAAGAGGGTTAAGTTTCTCACTTGCCCATAAATGATTTCTGTATTTAAATATCACTAGATATCCATATGGCAACAAGGGCTACATTGCGGTGATAATTAATATATAGATTATCCCTAAATCAAAAATTTCCTTGAAAGCACAGTTTTTGTCCTTATAATAAATCAATGTGTCTTGTTCAATGGAGATTTTTGATGTCCACTGTAAATAAGGGCTCAGGCTATGAAGCAAGACCCATAGAAGCAATTGGACAAGACTAGATATAGTAATTCAGGACCATGGCCAGTTCCACATATCTGCTTGAAGCTAACGACTATGTAATTACAGATTGAATTTATTCCATTTGTTTGTGCTTATTTATCAAATACATATGGCTGCCCATGTACCAGAAGGAACTTTAGATCGTGAACAAGAATAAAGACAGGATTTTACATTTAGGCCAGGAAAGTCTTTTGAAAGCTTTGTCTTTCAAAGGCTATAGATAACTTTTTATTTTAGTGTCCATCTGGAGTTTGGTTTTTATAACAGCTTCTTCTTAGTAGAAGTATGAGGAGGTAAACAATAAGAACAATGAGGAAAATGTTAAGGAATGTTCTGCAACCTTTCCTGCTAACTGGAAGAGGCTAAATAGTAGTCTTTCAAGTCACAATACAGCAGCAATATTCCTGTGTGTCACAATAGATCTAAGAGAGAAAGATGGTTCAGAAGAGCAGGATTAAGTTTTCATTGGGGCTTTTGGTCCTGGGTCATGGCACAATGGCATTTAAAACCATTTATCTCTATTTTTACTTTGCCCTTGATTCTATTACTCTCTAGAGTTTTACATATCAGGTCTGGCTTTCATGAGTATTTTAATGCAGACTGCTATGCTGCTTCTTTTTTATGTATTAATTTGATATTTAATGAATGAGTTGGTTGCAAAGTATTCTGTGGAGTTATAACAAATACTTATTTAATTTGAAATTTAATTTGTTTTGAGTGAGAGATCAACTGAATTGCCACGTTTTCAGACATGGCTATCTGGATAGCAAATGCGGTTTTCTGTCTGATGAGACATAAAATTCTCAGCGGCATAATCCTACTTTATGACAAAACAAGAATGAATATTGAGTTTTCCTTCTCAAAAAGAAAACTATCTGGGTTCCAAGCTAGCTTTAAAGAGTGTGATTTTTTTTAAATTATTATAGTCTCATTCGTCTCATCCACAGATGTTCTGGAGATAAGAAGCACTCCACATCTTCAGAACTGAGATCCTGCCATTTTCCCATATTTCATACGATCAATTGTTGAGTTGTGCTATTAAAACTACATTTCAAATAGCCGCCCCCCACTACAGCAGTGGCATCCATCAAACAATGAAATCTATTAAGCCTCTTGCATTGTGACTTAAATGAGATCCACATTTTATGCTAGTATTTATGGATTTGTTCCTCTTTTTGGGCTGCATTTCCAAGGAAATGAAGGCCATTTGGTGGCAGATGAATCAGAAAGAATCTCAGTGGATGTAAACATTCTGCTTTGCGCCAAGCAAATTAGTCTCTTATGCTTTTTGTTTGAAATGTGATGCATTAGATCAACACTGGGCAAGCAGATGGGACTCCTGGCCTTGATTTAAATGTGGCTGAAGCCTGGGAGCTGGGCTACACGGGAAAAGGAGTAACGATAGGAATTATGGATGATGGTAAGTGAAAACTAAAGCATTGTGACTCTCTTGTAAATTTCACCCTTTGTTGTAACAAGGAATGCAATTTAATATTAAAACTCGCTCCATTATTCACCTTTCTTCAACATTCTGGAATGTTAATTAAAAACCTTAGAAGATATTCAGTCATAATTTTTAATAACAAATCATCATCCAGACAAAGTTCCCTTTGGATACAGTCTGTGTATAATGAGAATTTCTTAAATCTAGCCTAGGGTAAATCATTTAGTTAAAGCACATTAGTTTACTAATTTGGGAAAGGGCTAGCAGAAGTAAATGTTGAATTAATTGGCACGTGAATGTGTGCTGTTTGTGTGTTTCCCCAATGTATTTCTAAAAAGAAAGAAAGAAAAGAAAGAATTTTTTATGCTTTCCTCCATTTACCTGAGCTGGATTTTTAATCTGCATTGTAAACTTTCCCTCACAGTGCTAAAAATAATCAGAAAAGTTGTTGTGCTTGAACAAATCCCCAGAGAGCTATTCTTGCTGTACTGATGCTTCACTGGATAAATGAAGCTGCTCGTCTACCGATAGCATTATCTATTCTGCACTTGACTCACAATTCCCTGGCTCCTTTATTTGGGTCCACAGAGGAACTTGTTACATTTTGCAGTGACTGAACACAGCTGAGAGTTCCTGTGTCCAAGATCTCCCCGTTTATGTTTTTGGATTGGGGAGGTGGGGGACAAGGAGGGCATAGAATGGAAACATTGCAACTTGTTATCATCTAACTGTAGATTGTTTTTGATTTGCACCATTTTAGGAACTGTTTTTCTGCAATCTTAATTCCATCTATTTTGGATGTCCCCATGATTTGTACCCGTACAAGATTGTTGAGAATTAGATCATCATCAGTCCTGGTTCAAAATATCCAGACCCACACTTACTGGACTTAAATGCAGATTAGATCCAATTAATTTTGCACTTTCACATTATGTCACAATTTCTCATAACTGACATCAAAGCACAAATCTGAGAAATTATGTGGCAATATATTTTAGACAGTTGTAAATACCAACTGACATGGAAGTAGAATGGAATAAACATTAGAATGAAATAATTTTTTAAAAAAGCCAGTTGGAAACTCAGCAAAGCTAAGCAATGGTAAAACACATTTTGATGTTTTAGAACATGGATGTCAAACTCACGGCATCACGTTGCCATCATGTTTCATGACATTTTTTCCATTCATGGAGCTGGGGTGGGTGTGGCCTGCACATGACGCATCTGGCCCTGTTTGACACCCTTGGTTTAGAATCTCAGCAAAGATGAAAGAGAGAGTAGATGAAGTGGCTTAGTTTTATCTAATTAGTCTTCAGACTATGTGCCAATCCAGAACATCTAGCCTCAGCCCATTGTTAGTGTCTGCAAGCAGAGAGGAGCAATAACCTAAATCCTGATCATCTGTTCTATAGGCTGCCTACTAGAACTACTTAATAATATGAAAGTAATACCTGCTGTGAGGTGCAAGATCAACAGTCCAAGTTCCTAAATCCTTGTCTTCAAATTGTTTTTCCCCTGCCTCTTGCTGATTAAAGAGAAGTACACTGATGCTGAATGAAAGTAACCAATCTTATAAAAAAAATAACTAATTTCCAAAATAACATTGATGATAAGTGAAGGCCTCTGCATACCTTGCTATTGGGATTATTGATTTTGTTGTTGTTGTTTTGCAAATTTCTGTAAAGAACCACTATAATGAAAAGCAGTGTAAACTGGATAATAAGTAAACAGAGAAATGGAACTTACTTAAAATGGAAGTCTGCAAAATTTTGCTGTGCTAGCTACAGGGAACAAAGATTAAATTTGTTCATGGAGTTGCAATTTTTATTCCAGCCATCACTGCCACTCAAAAAATATATATATTTATGTCCTTTCACATTTCTAGCCTGGTATAGAAGACCATATTAATATTTGATTATGATTTTCTATACTGAAGCTAACATGATTTCAGCTGGAAAATATGCCACTTTGCCTAACTAATCTGAAATAATAAATGTTCTGGAATAAAGGCTAAAACGTATGAGGAAAGGTTGGAGGATTTGGGTTTGACTAGTCTAGAGAAAAGGAGGACTAGGGGGACATGAAAGCAGTATTCCAATATTTGAGAGGCTGCCACAAAGAAGAGGGGGTCAATTTATTTTCCAAAACAATGGAGGGCAGGACAAGAAACAATGGATGGAAACTAATCAAAGAGAGAAACAACCTGGAATTGAGGAGAAACTTCCTAACAGTGAGAACAATTAACCAATGGAACAGCTTGCCTTCAAAAGTTGTGGGTGCTTCATCACTGGAGGTTTTAAGAAGAGACTGGACAGTCTGAAATGGTATAGAGGCTCCCCCTTGAGCAGGGGGCTGGATTGGAAGTTTTCCTAGGTCCCTTCCAGCTCTATTCTGATTCTGATCCTGATTCTGAAGATATTAATTGTCATCGTTGATACAAATAATAAATTGATAGCAGATTTTGTATGCGTGCTCTGGTCAGCATGCTGGAATTCTAGGCATTCAAAATTCTGCTTCTCAGCCATGAAACAATGTGCAAATTAACACATATATATTTCCAGAGATGGTTTAATTAATAAGATGATTTGCAGGTGATTTCGGATGTGAGGAAAACACATAGCTGATTGTTACCACAGTAATATTAGGCAACACTAATGATGTTATATAATAATAATCTTGAAGTATGAAGACCATTTTGAAATGTAAGTGAATTCAAAATCTTTTTTTTAGTCCAAAGCTCTCTATTATGAATGTTCTAAAACTGGAAGTATTTTAAGATCAAACACTTCTTTTTCAAGCTCAAATATTCCCATGATCAAAACAGATCTTTCCATCCTCAAAACAATAATGTCGCACTAAACATGGAGAATTTCAAACTCAAAGCAGAGAATTTCAAATCCAAAATACTTTGCAAAGTTCTGTAATAATCCCAAGAAGAATCTTTCAATGGATTTTCTACCTCAGATAATTTGACCTAACGTTGATTCTATACACGTTCGAGGCTAGCAGAGTACAGCCAATCTTCAGGGAATAACAAGGCAATCAAAGCTCAAAGCTGTTGTAGCTACCATCGTGACTTTTTTTTTTTAATCACACCCTGAAAATGTCCCTTTATACTAGTTTGTTTTCTGAGGTATAAGCTACCTCTGGTGAATTCAGATCAAAGATTGCTTTCAATAGATCTACTACCTTTTGCTGCTTCTTTCCATCCTCTCAGTTTCATACATACCTGGTAAGTGTACTGTATTAGAATGAGACTGGGGTATAGATGGGGAGCTGAAACTGCACATATAGAGATGCCCCATGTTCTGAATACATGGAAATAATTCTGCCTTCCCATAAGCTTAAATAGCTGGTGAAGTGTGATGGCCAAAAACTAAATGTATTTGCAGATTTAGCTCATCTACATAGTAAAACGTTTGCTTTCTTTTCCAGAGCAGGGACTTTGTT
>JANHFL010000111.1:202036-216467 GCA_032468155.1 Oxyrhabdium leporinum
AAAAATAATTGATCCTGCTGTCTGTCAAGTATGTGGCAGCTGCACCTTTAGATGTTGGTGGCATTTACACAGTGGGGTAGCTCGGTGCTATAGTGACTCATGTTGATGATAGATGGAGTCATGCTCATCATGATTTAACACATCTTTGAAATCTCCCCACAAGAAACCTTCTGTTGAGTGGGAAGAAAAGGCACATGCTGCCAAAAGAAGAAAATTAGAAGCAGAGCTGATGAAATATTGCACAGAATAGGTGACATTTACAACTGCCCTTTTGAATTTCCTTTGGCAGCACAATGTATACAACACAACGTGACAGAATACATAATGGGCTATTTTAAACAGAGATGGCCGGAGAGCACAGCATAGTTAAGATGACTTTTAGTTACACTCGTTGGATGGGAAGAATGGAGTTTCCACTTTGTCTACTGTTGGCTGGAAACATTTGATTCTAACGAAAGAGATTCAACAGAGAGATCTGAAGAATATCATCAGAAAGGGAGATTACTTATATTCCATCAGTAAGAAGGAATATGAAACAATAGACTGAATGGAGAAGGTTTAGTTTATTGTCAAAATACCTAGTATGATTGGGGCAAATACAGGGGGTGAGCTAAGTGGACCAATGGCATCGTTTTGCAAGTTGGTGACTGCATTCCCTCATTGAATTAACCCACAATCATCTATTGAATAAGACATAAATAGTGAATTTCATACATTTATTACATGTATTTATTTATGAAATTGAGCTGATCACTTGAAAGCAGGGAGACTCTAGCCAGCTTATAGAATACAAACTCATAATATGCATTAAAACAGCAAGTAGGGATAAAAGACTAAAAATATAGAATTATGGAAGATAGTCCATCTGGGTAAGCTTATTCCTGAAGGCCTTACATAAGGGCTATGTTTCTACCAGCTTCTGGAAGATCATAAAGATGGGGTTCATTTGTGCTTCAGAAAACAACTTTGAGCCCTAAGTAGACTGGGTCAGGAAACAGACATTAAAAGAATTAGTGAAACTCTACTTGATTGTGGTAGGCTAAGTTAAAAGAATTTTGAAAGCCAAAAGGTTTTTCTCTGCCCCCTCTTATAGTAAAGAGAATCAACGTGGGGTAATCTTGAATTTCATTCTCTCCCTCTTTCTTCACAGCACTAGGCATATCCTGGGTGGTGATGATGGGCTCTAATGGAGCAATTTATAAATCCTTGAGAGTCAAGGATCCAGTTTGGGCTTTCCACTGCTGAAATACTTGTGGGAAACAATGGAGTCTGGGTGGGTTTTGTTTTGTTTTGTTTTTGTTTGGATGAGGGTAATAAATTATTTGAGACTGGTAAAAGAGACAATTGGGCCAAACAATTTAAAAATTGCTGCCCTAAACCATGGTTTCCAAATTGTATCACACTAAACTACAACCTAACCAATTATTATGAGTTCATGTAATGTGAGAATCTAAATAGTGTCTACCAATTCTTTTTCCTAACTGAAACTACTTCTGTCACAACGATCACTCTGGAGACATGCATCACAATCTCTTTCTCTTCTATCTCTTTGATATTTTTCTGCCCAACAAGAACCAAATTCAGACTGTTGGGAAAGTGATATGCAAAATATCCTTCAACCATTGGGACAGATCAACTGCCCAAGTTCAGTTAAGAAGCAGCTTATGATTATTACTTGAAGAAAATCCAGAAGGTTTCATGAGAAATGTCTGGATAAGAATAAGAAACAGGCGTTTTGGAGAACATCCAAAAATTTAAGTGGATGAAAACACCTGAATGCAAGATGGATGTCAATACTTTGGTATAGCTACCATAGCCTCTTTAAACTGAAAAGATGCACAGCTAAGCCATTTTAAAAAAAAAACAACTGACCCAGTTGTTGATTAACATAGCCATTTACATTTCTCACTATATCCCAATTCTGTGGCATTGTGAAAAGCTTCAGTGATGTCCATCAACCTGTTGACCTTTAGAGTACCATTTGTTTCTACCTTCTCTGCCTGGAAAATGCACAACTGCCTAAGAAAAGGAAAAAGAACAAGTGCCACAATGGGCATTTTGTGCATGGTCTCTTCAAAACTAGAACTAGCTATGGTTAAGGAGAGATGAGAGTCATATACATCACATCATCTGAATAATGAGGATTCTCTTTCCTCCTTCTCCTTCTCAGTTTTTCTTGAATCAGCACCGGGCTGAACCTGAGTTGTCATCCAAACCTAAGTGCGTTCAAATTGTCCAGCAGGATGGGAAATATCAGGGACAAGATTTCCAATCCAACTGGGCACTGAAACCCCTCTATTAGAAAACTAATATTTATTTTCTAGCACCTCTATCTTTCACTAGGACAATTTGTCAATGCCTGGGGGGGAGGGGGAATCCTGAACAAGTTTAAGTCAGGGAAATCATCCAGCTGTCAGCTTGAAATTAAAGTGTTATCTAAAGTAACAGCTGGAGGAACAATGAGAAAAAGCTTCCCTGCTATACTACACAATATAAGTGCTGTTGCATTCATGTCATACAATTGACTTTCAGTTATTGTCTCTCCATTGCACTTGCTCATTTATTGGAAGCAGCTCCTGATAACCATAAACTAAGGATGCTGAGATAAATCAGCACAATTGATATCTGCAGCAGATAGCATATTCCCATTGGTGCAATTACCCCAAAACTAGCCTGTTCCATCCAATTTACTTTCCTTCAGATGGGAGGGGGGGGGGATTCTGAAACCAGGATGTAATCCTATACATTTCTTTCATTGAAATTTTGCAGTGATTTACAGTTATATCCAAATAGCCTTTGGCACAAAGAATTAATATCCCAGTCTGATTCTTTCCATACCTTTTGGTTTGGTGGAACAATGGCTATTTTGGAAAAGTAAAACATCACGGCCTACATAAAGGCTTGAAAGCTGTAAAGAACTGGACACTGGCCTTTTACAGTGGCATCTGGCTTATTAATATTTAAATCAGACCATTTATTTGTTACTTTATTTTAGTGGATCCATTTTGTCTTGAAAATGAGAGAATATTCCTGCTGGGTGTAAATGTTAATTAATATATTTTGACTGATGCCATATTACTTACCTTCCTTGGCTACTTTCATAAGAAAAACACTTTAAAAAAACCCCTCAGGGTAAGAACTTTTTATATGCCATTTGAAGACTAAAAGCATTAAACAGACATTCAGCAGTTGCTATTCTGTGTTGCTTAAGAATGCATAATTGGGCATCTATTGCAAAGTTCAGCCCTCAAAGACTAGAAAAATACTTGTCTTTTTTGCATTTCCAGAACTTGCTTTAGAACAGAAGCTTGACATTTTTCCTGTCCCACTACTGCTCACTGTGTGGCAGTGTTAGTTTTATTTCACTTATATAACTGCAAGGTAAAAGCAGCTCAGCTGTTCAAAACCCGTGGGCATGAGCTAAATGATGGAATGAGCTCCTATCAATTTGTCCCAGCTCTTGCCCACCTAGCAGTTGGAAAACATGCAAAATGCAAGTAGATAAATAGGTACCACTTTGGTGGGAAAATAACAGGGACATGAAAGGAGCCCTCTCAGGTATACCCTGGATAAAAGTGATGTCACCGGCTGATCCTTTCAACTTGGATGTGCCTTGGTAGATGCTTTCAATGCAAATGTAGTAAGAGTAGTAATAGCTAGAAAAGAAAACTTTGGGTATCAGATTTTGGATTGAGGGATGGATTATGTCTCTGAGGTAAATTAAAAGTCTGCCCCAGAGATGGCTTAAGGAAGAGACAAACTTGCTTATCTTCTATCTGGATCATTTGCAAAGCCATCGATGGGATTTGGGTGACTCCGAGGTCATTACTCTTTCAGCCCAATCCATGCCTCAGGATTGTTATGGGGAAAAAAATGATAGGAGTAAAATGTATGCTGTCTTAAGTTTCTTCAAGAAAGGTGGAATGAAAATGCAGCTGTTACAATACACACAATATTTTACAAGGATATTTGGAAGATAGCATCATGGTTAACTGGTTGGAGAAGATCAGTGTTCATACCAGTACTAAAGAAAAGTGATACAACTAATCTCCATGAATGCCATTTCAGCGATGATTAGTCACCAGCCTGAGGGCAAGATGTTATTCAGGAGAACTATCTCAAAAATCACTATGAGTCAAGATTGACTTGATGGCAACTAACAACATCAAGTGTGTATCGTATCCAACACAAGGAAAAGGGATTTAGCAAGTTCTCTAAGAATGCATTAATGGCACCAATGTCAATAGTTGCAGACAACGATCTGAATTATTGATACCGTTTATTTTAAATGTCTTCTCCTAGGAAAAAAAATCATCAGTTTTCTCAGATGAGCTGTTCTATATCATATAGTTTACAAAATAAGATAACCATCTATAATAGCTGTGTCTTTGCTTAGACCTTTCCTTTTGTAGTGTTCAAGGTATCGATTGAAGGTTGAGCAGGGGGGAAATGCTACCAATTTTGAAAACTACATGTCTACTGAAAAGGTTTCATGTTGATAAAACTTGCCTTGCCTTTTGAAAGTGGATTTTTATGTGTGAGTTTTAACCAAAGTTCTTATGGCAGCAAGGCGGAGTAATTTCAGAGGAAGAAGAGGTACAGTAATACCTGAGATAGGCAATACCTGCCAAAAAAAAAAGGATGAGTGAACTAGTAAACCTGCATCTTGATTGCTAAGCTTTTTTCTGCAGGCAGGAGTTCTTACATCTGAATGTTCATTTTTTTAAACATGCATCTGTAAAACCAGCATTTGGGAGGAAACTAGGTAAAGGATGCTGCTAGATGGTTGCTATCTTCAAAAAATACATGATTTTTTGTTTTATGCCCTTGTGTGAAGCACCAGGTAGTCCTCAACTTACAGTCATTACAATAGCACTGAAAAAAGTTACTGATGACCATTGCCCACACTTACGAATTATCCCAGCAACCCTATGGTCACAGGATCAAAATTCGGTCCTTGCATTTACAATAGTTCCAGCATCCTGGGGTTGTATGACCACCATTTGTGACCTTCCCAGCTGACTTCTCATGAGCAAAGTCAATGGAAGAAGCCAGATTTGCTTAACAATAACATGATTTATTTCACAACTGCAGTGATTTGCTTAACAGCCATGGCCAAAAAAAAAAAAGGGTTGTAAAATCAGGCCCAACTCCTTCAACAATCGCTTTGCTTAGCAATGAAGTTCTGGCCTCAATTGTGGTTGTAAGAGTCTACTTGTATTTGTTTTGCTTATTTTCTCAAGATGGCCCATCATCCATCCTGCCCTCTGGAATATCATTTCCTCTGGATTCTATTTGGCCTCAACTCCATTCTACTTTAGAAAAGTGTTAAAGCCTTGGCTTTTCAAAGAAGGCCACAAGCCAGGGTGATACATAATCCCACATGATTGATGATGAGTGGTTGGAATTATCTTGTTTGTATATTTCCCTAACTAGCACATTGGCATTCATGCATTCATGCATTTGTTGTGTCTTCTTATGATGCATCTTTTATACAGTACCTTAAGCCTTGTTTGATTTATTATTTGGTATTAAATTTTATATTTACCGACAAAGATATAAAGGGAGACTAGCATAGATGTATTTCAAGCTATTTAGCTCCTGTCAGCTAGCCATACCCTTTCAGGATTCAAACTCAGGGTTCAAATCCCAGAAGGGTATGGCTAGCTGACAAGAGCTAAATAGCTTGAAATAGATTTATACTAGTCTCCCTTTATTTCTTTGTCAGTAAATATAAAATTTAACCCAAAAATAGTTTGTTGTGAAAGAAACTGCCTGTGAAGGCTCCTGGATTGGGGCTGAAAGGCGAAAGCGGAAGCAGTATGCTCCATCCCATATTTGGGTAGACCAGGTTGCCCTGATAAAAAACATTATTTGGTAATTAAAATTACTCAGTTTTGGATTACCATCTCTTTAAAATAAACAAATGTACCAATTCACTGGCTTGCACTGAAATACACGCTCACCCATATTTGTCCAGGGACAGTAGGGTACACTTAACAAAGACATTCTTTCTTCTCCATGCTTTAAATTCCATGAATTATAAATTCGTTTTTTTTTTCTAAGAGGAGTTTTTCTTTTGATCATTAAAATATCAGCATAATGTATTCCATGGTTCAGTTTTTAGTTCATAGTCCTCACACAAAGCCACTAATTTTGTCAGGCAAAACCTCTCCGAGATAAAAGACATTCTGGAGGGAATAATAAAGCTCTTCTACAATGAAGAAGAAAACATTTATTATAAAAAAATGAACATGAGGAGAACAGCTGTGGGTTTTGTGCTGATCAACTGTTGGGGGAGAGATTGAATGAAGGCAGACTGTGGTGGAGAAGGATGCTAGCTGCAGAACTTTATGCATGTTAACTGAGAAGTGTCATTGAACTCAAGCAAAACCCTACAGACAAACCTGTGTACCAATCCTGAAAAGTTTTCCTCCCCATCCTTAGTGATGGTGGCGGTGGGTGCAGCAAAATCTGACATCACTTTGGAAGAAGAAATAGGATCAAAAAAAAAAAGAATGTCCGTGAAGTGCTTCAGATTCAGCTTTAAACAGAACATGCAGCACCCCAAATGCTCCCTTTTCCTGGAATTGCATATGGGCCTTTTGCAAAGTTGCAAGTAGATGCTACATTCCTGCCTCCAAGTACTCCTAAGCACCTTTTTGAAATCATATCAAAAGAATTTGATTGTTCCTTGCTACAGTTGAAAGGAAATTTTTGTCCAGTTGGCAAAAAATGGAAATTAAATCCCTAGAGGTGGAAAATGAAATTCAGATCTTGCAAAGATGTCCAAAGTGTTCCTTTAGGAAAACTACACACCAGGGAAATGGAAGTAAAAGGAATAGACATGTGTCCATTGCAGGAGATTTTCATCCAGTCATCCCTATTGGTTGCCCATGTATTATGATCTTCGGCTATAGATATTCAGAATGGAAACTTGGGTGCTATATACATTTACAGGTTTTAATTTCCCCAAGCATGCACACAGAACTAGTGCTTCTTCCACAGGAAGAAGACAATGGTAAATCACTTCTGAAAATGTTGCCAAGAAAATTACATGGACTTCTCTAGGCAATAGCCAGGAGCCGAGATACAAATGTATATAGTGTTCTTATGAGCTATGAATATGGGCATCATTTTTCATTTTGATTGTGAAATGATTTTGCTTTCAAATTTAGTGTTACTTTTAGTATATGATTTAACTTTGGATATTTTCTTTTTGTTTCTTATATTTTGTTTTTCCCTGTAGGTAGTCACTCCAGCAGAAAGGCAGGATATCGAGTAAAGAAATAAATACTGTTTACATTTTGGATATTCGTTGTTTTGACATAGAACATATTACTCAGAAGTAAAATCTATTGAGTTGAATTATTTATCCCTCAGGAGATTCCATATTAATGCCCATTCAGTACCTTTATTCAATTACTTGCTGCTTACAGTTTCAATTGCTTCTGTGGTAAACTGTTAAATGTCAAAATAACTATCAGAAATTGCTTTAAACATGCCAGACAAAATCCATCTCCTTCTGTATGGGACAATGTATGCATCCAATATAATAAGGTTTTTCTTTGATAGTCAGATACTTTCCTAAAGCAACCTAGAAATTAGAGCAAACCCAGGCTGATCTACTCAGTAGTAAATCCTACTGAATTCATTGGAAATTTCTTCTGTATAAAAACATAGAATTGCTATCTAAAGCACATTGTATTTATGGATGTCAGAATTCCTTATGATTTATAAAAGGCACCCCTTACAATCAGGGTGAACAAATAAGCATAGTCCAATGTACTTGTACTATGAAATCAATTGCTTAAAGCATATACAAATGTGGAAGTAATATATATTCAAGGATGTTTAAAGTAACAATATATTTTTATAATTCAATATGATTATATTTCACAAAATGGATGTTTTTAAAAGGCATTCTTCATCACCACCACCACCATTTCTGAATTTCATTATACTTGAAGGTGAAATGAATTGTATGTTGAATACAAGTTTTACAAATTTTTTTTAAAAAATGCATACCCAATAAATAAGATCCCTTAGTTTTCCTTTGATAGGCATTGAAAAACTAACCTATCAGCCAGCCAAGAATATGTCCGAAGATATTAAATGTTTTCTGGTAGTCTTGTTTGGACAAATGTATTGTGTTGCCTCTAGAATGGCTTTTGGACATAGTCCAGTAACTACAGGTGGTTTAAAAAATGAATTTAATCTGGGACAAGATGATGTCCATATTGTATACCATCCCTACTTTTTGTGTACTGCTTCCAGCTTCCTTTAGAGTCAAGGCTTATGGTTTTGACCTCTAAGACTATCAGTGATTGACACCTTTTTGATGAAAAAAAGATTTTCATTTAAATATTTGCAGGATGGAAGCAGAACCATTTTCAGACATTTAAGAAAATAATTTGAGAGTTCTGTTTTGCTTTTTAAATGCGAGATCCCTCTCTTGGGGGGTCTACATTGTCATTTTTTTATCTGCTTCCCTAACTCACACTGGCAGGAAACTGCTGTCTGTTTTCAGCAATTCTAGCCAGAAGGGTCCCAAACAGGAGCTGTGTTAGCAAGCTGCTTATCTCTGACATAAAGGAAAGCCATCTAGGTCAATGTCAATTAGCCTTGAGGGTAAAAGAAGCATGATTTTATCCGAGTTTGCCTTTGAAAAATCAAAGGCAAGGCAATTTAGTTTGAGCCAAATTGGGTTTAGAAATTCAATGGGGGGGGGGGGATCTAGTCTCAAGGCTCGCTACTGCTTCATTTTTTTGGCAGAATGGGATGAAAATGACAGGATTGATAGATGCTTTATAGAAAATTAGCTCTACTCACCTTCAGCTGAACAGCCTCCAAGGTTTAGATTCAATATCATTCAAAAGATTCCCCAGCACTACTTTTAAGACAAAGGTATCAGGGCTGAGGAAAGCACAGTAGTCTCAAAAGTATCCCAAAAAGGTTATCTCTTATTCCAACTTAAAAATAAGAGCTTTCAGAGTTTAAAATGTAAATTTATGTCCACAGCCCAAATCACTTCATCAAAACAAATCTTCATTGTTGTACAGTCCCCTGATTTGTGTTCCTGCACTGACATAAAACTGTAAATCTGCTTAGGTAGATTAATTAAAATGAAGCCTCATCAAAGCAAAACACATCTTTGAAGCTTCGCAGCAATGTAACAGCTTCTCTCTAGTGTATGTTCTAAAGTCATATCTATGAAAAAGGCTCTCCTGTTTGTGACTTTATTTCTGACATTTGAAGGGTAGCTACTAGAGCAAGAAGCATTCTGATAGTGGACCCTTGATGTGGAATTTTTTGCCCAGATAACTTTGCAGTTTCTATGGAATCTTCAGTGTGGTCATTCAATTGTGATGTCATCAGGACTGTAGATGAAATAGTTCCACCTTGACGTGCAATTCATAGGGACAGGTTGACATTAAAGAGAACTCCCAAGATATACACTTACTTCTACTTCATCACTTCAATCTGCTCAACAATCACTCGGCCACAAAATCTGCCAGATATGGGTTCAACTTCCATTTTCCAGCCTTCATTCAGTTCATCATTGCTATGGGATGGCATATGGAAAATATCTCCTGGTTAAGAGAAACAACAGATAGAAGTGAGGCTTATGTTCATATGGACTACACCACACTCCAGATCTCTGGGTGACCACCCCCAGTGATTTTTGTGAAATATCCTGGTGGGAAACCAAGCTGACATGGACTGAGATGAAGCAAGGAGCCTGCCATTCACAAAGGGAAATGGCCACGTGAACCACACTGTCACATTTCTCTATTAAAATCATTCAAATGTCTTCATTTAAAAAAAAAGTTCCAACCAGCAATCCAAAACATACAAGAAATAAGGCAGATAAACTTGTGTAGAATGGAAGAATCACAAAGGGTTTGCCACGCGGGCAAAAATACAGGCTACCACACACCTTAAGTGAGAACAGAAATGTCTGAGAGTAATTTATGAACTAAGAGCTTCAATTTGGCACAAATCTGTCATTTGTTAAGAGGAAAATTCCAGCAAATCAAAGGTGTATTTAATTTCCTCTAGTCTGCTGAAATTCTTACTATGAATAATACATGGGTTTCTTTTTAATTCCTTATTCGCAAACACTTCTGCCCTTAGTGAAATAAATTTAATTATACATATTTGGTCATTTGCATTCTCTACTGTTTATGTCACTACAATCACATTGGAAAAGCAGGGGGGCTCATTCTTTGTACACCCTGTAATGGAGGGTGTTTGTTCTGAACAGAGGGGAAAGATTTGACCTTTTTGGGTAAAGAGAGACAGAAAGGAAAATACTGATACACACCACCACCCCCATTAGTGCCCTGACAAAAGTAGACAGGTCCAACTGGATTCAATCATGGATTACTATCAAAAGGAGGAAATCTCCTTGTACCAAGCTGCTTTTGCCAGCTTTAGCCAACATAATCTGCCATGAAATGTAGGTAGCAGGCTCATAAATAATTCTTTCTGTGATCCTATCCTTGGAGAAACGAGTGGAAGAACAAATATTGGCATGGAAAGTATGGATGCTGTTACAGAGATTCGGTTTCTTCTAAAATGTCTGTAGGGTTTAATGTAGGGCCCAAAGGAATTCTTCTAACTAAAAGTTATGGTAGCAGCTGATGTTTTGCTTCCTAGTATATTCTCTCTCACCTTCTCTCTCTCGCTCTCTCTTTCTGTTTAATAATAATTTAAAAAGTCATTTTGAATGAATGATCAGGTGAATTAAAAATAAAATCCTGTCAGGTATATACATTGGGCCAGATGAAATACAAATTATACTTAAGCTGAAAATAAGTTTCTGAACTAGTCATGCTTTTCTTGACTGCAATCAGTCATATATGTGGCATTAACCATTTTACTATTTGTTTCCCAGAATGCTCAAGCCAGTTATGATTTTAGCAGTAATGATCCATATCCATATCCCCGCTATACAGATGATTGGTTTAACAGGTAAGAAATTGATTCAAACCTCTTGCTTGTCATGACTTTTTCACCCTACTCAGTCTTTTACTGACCTGGAGGAATGGTTCAAGACCACTGTTCCACAACCTCTACAAACTTCATATTTTATGAGGTCAATGTTCAAGTCAAGATTCATAGACCCATTATCATGTGGCTTTTAGCTTTGCTTGTGGTCTCAATTCAGCTATTGTGAACTCTGTGCATTATAGCTTAAAATATGGGGAGAATCCAGCTAGTATGGCTTAATCAACAACTCATGGCTTGATGTCTATGGAGACTCTCAGTCATCCAGGTCATGGCTACCTCAAAGATGCTTATTCAAAAGGCAACTGGACTGTGTTTTTTCATAGAGGAAGAAGCAATTTCACTTCTCATGCAAGAAGCTTCATCAGTTCTGACTGGATGGTAAGGGGGGGGGGGAATGGAAGGACTAGTTCAGACAACTCATTCTTTGAGACAACTCATGTCTTAATGCTATGGATAAATCCAGTCAACATTTCACAATTCATGTGGGTGCTGGAGACTAAAAGTTCATATGTTTCTTTCCTTTCTTAAAAAAAAAGAATTATTAGGAAAAATAGATGCTCATGTGATTTGATATCCATGGTAAGTACTGAAACCAGATATTGCACTACAGTATTGGTATGATGAGAAGAAAAGCAGCATTTGTGTTTTCACTACATAAAGCTTTGGGCTTGCCTAGGGAAGTTTGTAGCCAAGGCACCAATGAGCCAACATTCTCACATGGAATGCCTGTGTCAGATCTATGCCTGCAATCAGTTTTAATTTCTGTATTGAGTCCAGTCTGTTTACTCTTGAATTTTACCAGACTGCCAAGGTAAGATGCATTTGATCTATAATTGCTTATAAAGTAAGAACACTAAAAGGGAGTCTATGGATTCAGGCTTCATTGACATCTCAACCCTAGGTCTCTAAACATTCTGGGAAGGCACAATAATTTTACTCAGCACTCTTTCTATAAAATCCACCTAACTTAATTGGACCAAGCTCATATTATCCTGTCTTTCCTTTAAAAAAAAACTTCTTTCAAAAAAATATAAACATGCACTTAGAAATATCATCTTCTAGCATGGATATTTTTCCCCCTGGGTAAATCGGAAACTCACAACCCAACAGTATATTTGCCTTCAAGACAAGGTGCCAGGAACCTCTTCGATTCATTCATTAATTCATCCTGTCACATATTGCAGAAAGAGTGGAAACATCTTTTTTACATTTTCATGCAACATTCAGTGGAGAATTGCTCGGAGGTAGTGACTAAAGGCCAAATTAATTAGCAATTGCATAGAAATTTGTAATCGATCTCCTAAGGAGAAAAGGAGTCAAACTTTTTTTATCTATTGAAGTTCTGATCTTGTTACTCTTGTGGGAGAAAAGGTAATATTTACATTAACATATGCTTTCTTTTCCATGAAATTAATCAAAAACATTAAGCACATATGGACAACCTGAGCTCCTTCATCTGATTTAGATTATAGATCCAGCAATCTCATACCATTGAGTATGCTGATTGTGAGCAATTAAAGTCTAAAATATCTGGAGGGCACCAGATTGCTGGTGGTAGTCTGGATTTTGCAGTCCAGATCTGATAGTTTTAACAAAACATGGTTTTGGATCAATCAGTATGTGTGTCTTTTTATTGTCTAGCTTAGGATGTAACTTTTTAAAAAGACAAGTGATTCCATGAGGCTGTTAACTTGTGTCCCAAGGCAAATGGAACTCAATATTTTTTTGCTATTATATAGAACTACTGGGCTTAAAAAAATTAAATATTGGGTGGGGCTGTAGGACTTCATGACCACCAGATGATAGAAAAGAGATACAGTACAAAAAGACCTAACTCTTTGCTGCCATCCTATGGTCATATAAATGTTTACAGTCCAGAAGTGACAACTTCAAAATACAAATGATTTGTGCAACATCTTTTATTGCAATGGTAGAGTATTTGTTTTCTGATATTTATCTTGCAATGGTTCAAGGGCTTCTGTCATGGATTCATTTGTGTGAGACAGCAAACATTTTGGTGCACTGGAAAATATCAAAAGATAAATTCCCACTCGGAGAGTCATTAAAATGAATCTTGTCAGATGTCAACGGGGCTTCTTTTTAAGTAGAATGCTTAATATTACACTGTTAATTCAGGGGGGAAAGTATGAGAGAAGAGTAATATTTCTCTAGCACCATAATCAATTCTACTATAGGGGAAGTCAGAATTATAAATGAAATGAGTAATTTGCTCATTGGTCTGGAATGTCTTTTTTATTTTGGCTCCTATACAATGTTTATGATTGATTTCCCAGACATGGGTTCCATTTAAGTGGTTTTTGGAAGGGAATTATTTTTTTCTTTTTTCTTAGCTGCTTCTGCTAATCAGGCTGGACTGAAGAGAATGTTCTCCCAGCCAGGGTGAGGTTGGACGAAGAGGGGCGGGGCCAGCCAGGAGTGGGATTTGGGGGTTTGCAGAAGTCTTAGCAAAGGGTTTGCTTCAAAGAAAAACCAGATGCTTTTCCTGAAAAAGCACCTTTGGGACAACCATGAGCTGGATGACTGAGAATCTCCATAGACAATATCACAAATATTTTCATGTCTTCTTGAAGATGACAGGACACTTGACAGGTAACTAATACATTGCAATTAATGAAAAAGAAGAGTGCAAATTTTCAAAGGTCTTCAGTTTTCTGCATTCTGATAAAACATCTCAGTTCACTAAGTGAAATTCCTTTAAGACAAAGGCTTAAATTTAGTAAAAATTTAGTAAAGAACAATTGGCTTTATGCTTTTATTTCTCACCAAGCAACTCACCTTTCTGAATTTCTCAGAGAAATCAGCCAAATATTAGGCAAATCCTTCTTGGCTCAGGTTTTTCTATGGCATTGCAAGCTCTACTGATTTGGTCTTTGAGGGAGATGGGCGGCACACACACACATACACACACACACACAAACATGTATATAGTATTACTTAATTTAAATACAGTAAAAACTGGTGTCATTGTTGTTATTTAATCAATTTCAATGAACTATACCTTATTCTTTTGTCCTGGGTCTGTTAACGTATAAATGCAGCCTTAATAGGTAGTCAGTCCAATTTTAGTATTAAAATAGCTGGTCCATCCCTGTTTTGATATCATTATTTTTTCCTACACAGTGTCTACTTTCTTCCATGGGGTTCCAATTATCTTCTGTTCAAACACTAGAGAGACCCACTCCTATTGACAGCGCCAAAATGTTAGGGAGATGGAGATACGTATTTTTGGGGGGAGGAGGCTATCCTGATTTTTTTCCCTCGTCTCTACCTTTTCTCCAGGAATTCCTTGGGGAAATCAAGCTATCTGCCTGATAACCCCAATGTATTGGTCTTTTTCTCATTTTATTTTCTCTCTTATTCCAGACTCACTCCTTTAACAGAACTGAGATTTCCC
>JANHFL010000111.1:226040-239154 GCA_032468155.1 Oxyrhabdium leporinum
CCTTCCTTCCTTCCTCCCTTCCTTCCTTCCGTCCTCTCTCCTTCCTCCCTCCCTCCCTCCCTCCCTCCCACTCTCCATTCCCCTTCCTTCCCCTCTCTCCCTCCCTCTACCCACATTTGATTGTACAAAGCTTGCATAGAAAAAGTCAATGGGGAAGCCAGCAGGAGATTGCAAGTGCAAGGCCAGCAGGCAGATAAGAGAGAGGGAGGGGATGTCAGTCAGGAATGTCACATGGGATGCTTGAGAGATGCCATATGGGCTGGGAAGGGTATGTGAGTGTGTACAGAGATGCTGCATAGATTGGAGGGGGTGCATGGATGGGCATCATAGGTCAGGAAGGGCATAGGTGTGTGTGTGCGTGGCTGTATGGGCCAAGAAAGGTATGCAGGAGGCAGTGAGAGTCAAGAAAAATGCATGGGGTGCTTACAGAAGTAGTTGAGAGGTACTGCACTGGTTTGGGATGGCACACTGTGTTGGAAGGGTACTTGGTACATGAGGTGCCATGTAGATTAGGAATGGATTAAGGGGGGTTACGTGGGTCAGGAAGGTCATGGGGGGGGATGCCCAGAGCTGTTGGATTGGAATAGTCATGTGGGAGAGGCATAGGTTGGGAATGGTACATGGAAATGTGCATGAGATGCTGCACAGCTAAGCATGCAAGGGGTGCCGCAGGACTGAAGACTGCATGGGAGCATGTAAGAGATACCACACAATTTAGAAAAAAGCAGGAGGGGCGGTGTGGGTCAGGAACATTGTGTGAGAGTGAGCAAGAAGTGCTGCATGGGTTTGAAAGGCACACGGAGGCAGTGGAGGCCAGGGAAGATGCATGGGGGTGGCACAGGTAGGACTAGTACATAGGGAGTGGAATAGCCTGGGAATGGCGTGCAGGGATACATCACTTACCAATAGGCAGGTAAATGGCTGCTCCTTGGTGTGGGAAGGAGTGAGACATTGTGAGACTTCCTGGGAAATTGTCATGGAACACTGAAAATGAAGGCCATGCGACCACAGCAGCAGTTACAGCAGCCACGACTCCTGAATTTCATTTCCTCAGAAGTCATGGGCCTCAGGTGTTGAACACTTTCTGTAAGTTAGCCCATTTGAGGTATCATGGTTGAAAAATGGGTGTCCCATGATGCACTATTTTGCTCAGGTAAAGGTCATGACAGAAGAGTTTTAGTAATACGTAGAAATCGTCCTAATTCAAGAGCAAAATAATTTTATGCCTCTTCATCATAAACCCTGATCCGTTGCCTTGAGCTTAAACTATATGAGTCCCCTGGATTTCTTCCTCTGTGCATCAGTGCAAGGTTATATGACTAGCATTGTTTATTATTTCTGGTCCATTCTCCATAACAAATGATGATAATGCCAAAATAACAATATGTGCATGTTGACATAATCCCACACTTGTCACTGCCCCTCTTCCCAGATACCCCTGGCAAGATATTCGAGGATTAGGACTTTTGAGAACCTGCCTTTAAAAGAGCAGAAGGCAAAACATTGCCTATATTTAAACAACACCAGAAGCAAGATAGCTGTGTACTTTCTCTGGTTTCTCTTTCTCCCTTGCTCTGTTCTATTTTCAGACTTTGAATTATGCAGGGAAACATCCAAGCTTTTTCTTTTCTTTGGAAAACAGTCAATGGTTGCTGCCAAAAAATAGATAATTAGCACCCCCTGCTAACATGTTCTAGCTGAAAGCTTAGGCAGTATGAAAATGGCAAGAAAGGAAAATATTATAGATTGGAAGCATGACCTTCAAAATATATTCTGTCTTGCAGCAATGCAATTGCATATTCATTATTATCAGATCCTCTTCCTCTAGTTTGCTTTAGTAATGGTACAAAAGAAAATAAAAATGGTTGCTGGAAATCTGGAATAATGTCAGCCTGAATTATTTTAGGCAGTCTAGGTGGATGAACAGTTCGATGTATCTTAAATTGCCCTAACCCTGCAGGGCTTCACATCAAGTAGTAGAAATCAGATTCATTCCTATATTGCTTCCTTGTTTGTACATTGCCTTTTCTGAATGCCTTTAATATTGCCCTCTTTTGCTATTTTACCAAATTTTAACGTTCGTATAGATCTTTCACATGCAAATGACAATTTCAAATTATATGCAAATTTGCCAGTGATGTTAAGTCTTCCAGGGTCCTTTTCATAATTTATGGCAAGTTGACAGAGAATCTCCATTGTAAGTCATTGGTTTTTTAACAGCCCAAGTATCAGACTGGTTTGGAAGCAGTTTACATATAAAAATAATCACAACCAATAATTGGAGTTCTCTATTTGGGGATTATCAAGTAATTAAAGTTCCAGTTATTTACATCCTTAGTTCCAAAACAGATATATGAAATTCAGCTTGATTTACCTTTCATAGTTTATACTACAGGATTATCAATCCACATATGGTTAGTTGAGCTGCAAATAACCAAAAAGAATTGAGATCTATGAAAATGTTCATAACAACAAAAGTTAAACCAAACATGTGGATACAATCAACACCTTCCATCAATTAACTACCATAGGAAGCAGTGCTTTCTATTTCTTGAGATATTCTCTGCCTTTGTACTAGGTCAATCCAGCTTCCAAAATATACTATATGGATTATCTTTATTTGAAAATAATCCTTTATCTGAAAAGCTAATAACTCTGATAATTACAGCTCAATCATACTTGGAACTACTGGAGAAATAAAGATGGAGGAATGTGGTTGATGAGGTAATAATTGAGAAAAGTGTAACTATTTCAGGTATATTTTGAACTATCCAATAGACCATCCATGACAGGTAAAATGGATAAATAATGGATTCCTTAGCTGATTTTTAGTTAGATATAGTACACTGAAGTTTATTTTGCATTACTGATGATGTACTAAGCTATGGGGTTTAGATACATAGATAAATACCTATCAATGTTTGATTTTAAGTTAAGATTAGAAATATGCTGTGTTGTTCCATAGCACCTAGCAGTAGCAAAACCTTATTTGTAGAGTAGCACAGACTGGAGGGCAGGACATTCAGTAATCTTCCATGATCAATGACAGAACAGATGTAGGAGATGACCAGGCTGAGCACAAGGGAGGGGTTAAGTGCATCATCAATCTTGAATCCCTTCGTGCCCATAAATTTTCTAAATTCAGCCTACTTTGAATTTCAGTGGCTCTTATCTACCACCAGTTTGCTTTGACTGTTAGTAGTTCAGATTCTTATACATAGCATTACCATGCAATAAACCTAAACTGCCTTGCTTCCTCGTCTATTGCACCTGGTATCAGATGGGTTTTTGATCTGGTCCCTCAAAACGCTCTAATCTTATAATAACATTACATTACATGTAGTACTTTACTTATGGTCACAACTGGGACCAGAATCTCAAATACTGAGCAAAGAGGTCATTAAGCGAGATGCTCACATGATTGCTTCACCGGACCACTGAAATCCCAGCTCTCTCAGTTGCAGTCGTTAAGTGGATGGAGTGAAAGTGCTTTCCTCCATGCGTGGAAGGGAACTCATGTACCGGGGTGGTGAAATGAAGCAAGAATCTTTAGGATCCCCACTTTGTTTCTCCAGTCCAGCACATACGTTCTTCTCCTCTCTATGCATAAAAGGACTAGAGAGAAAAAAGCAGGGATGCCTTATTCTGAAGTCTGTTTCTCCAGCCCAGCACACAGGTTCTGTTCTGCACATGGAAGAGAGATGAACTCCTGTGCTGAGCTGGAGAAATGAAATGGAGAAATGAAATGGGGAGGGGAAATCTTTGGGCAGGTGGCAGCAGCTTGCAACCTTCCTAGGCAGCTTTCTTCATTGACTTTCTGGGAAAGCCAGCAGAGAAAATTGCAAATGATCGAAGGGCACTTAGCAACTTGGTTGTAAGTGCAAATAAATTGCCAAATGCCCAAATGACGATCACGTGACCAGGGAGAGGCAGTAAAATATTTTATGATGGCCGGAAGTGTTTTATGACTCATAAAACAGCCTTTTGGGGCCTTGAACAATTGTTAAATGAGTCAAGGGCTAGCTACATTGCTGAAAATGGGTTATACTTCTGTATACCTGGTGTAAAAATGGTCTTTATTTGTAAACTAGTCATGATGGAGCTCCAATAATACTTTCAGAATAGGAAAGTACTTATTCAACAGCCATGTCATGGATCTTTAATAAAACTCTGACATGAATAAACATGGAGAGTCTCATTTTGCTTGCCAGGGTTTGATTTTGATTATCATATTCCAAGGAGATCACACATGAATAAATGAGGAAAACTGAAATATTAGCCAAGCAAGAAAAACATGTCAAGAATTTTAATGTGCTGGCAACCAGGAAGCAGTTGTTTTCAGTATTGGAGAAGGGATATAACAACATTCTCTTGCTCCAGTGTGAGATCCTCATTTTAGTTGCAATTAAAGTAGAATGTGCATAATTGGGAATGATACAAAACATAGTGTTTTTCATCATATACAGGTAAGGTGATTCATAAAGCAGCTGCTTGCAGTAAATTCAGTGTCACACAATAATTTGGATTAGCAGCTTGGTAGTTCCCCTATAGAACCTATTCCATGAGTTTTATGCATTGCAAATAGAGTCACAGCTGTTTGGTTCAGTGTTTTCCAGAAAATATAACAATCCAGATGTGAAAGAATTGCTTTGCTGTGAAACAAGAGTGGGCAATTGCTGACCCCTAGCCCTGGCTCTCCCTATTTGACTTTGGGGTCCACGAAATGCTGCTGCATCTTGATAACAAGTTGCTGAAATGGTTTTCTTTTAAAAGAAAGAAATGACAAGAAAAGTGTAGAAGCTGAAAAGTATAGCTACTTTTAAGTTCTTTTTAAGGTGAGGTCCCTGGATATCAGGAAGAAAATTCTCCGTTTTCTGTCCAGCCTTTTTTATAGTGGGCTGCACCAAGTTGCCCACAGATACTGCCTTTATTACTTTATTTTACTTTATACATATTCTTTTAATTAAAAAATAAATAAAATGACAAGCAAAGTGCTATCTTCCAGCATTATATCTATTTCTAAGAATTTGCCTGAACCCTAATTAATCCCATAGCACATATTAGCCAATGCATATGTTTGTTGTTTTGGTGGGAAGCCTCCTGCTCAGAAAACAAAAGACAACTAGCAGGGACAATAAAGAACATTTTAAAAGCTAGAAAAATACATGCTGAATTTAATATTTAGTACTAAACTGAGACTACAGTAAATTGTCTTGTCAATGGCCCCTCGCTGCCTTATTGGAGAAACAAACATATCGCGCTTTTGCAATTCCTACAACTACTATATCTGGGCTACAAAAAGAAGAATATTCTAATCCTTTACTGCCTAGTGGTTATCCCTAATTTTACAGCTCAGTTTATGGTATCCTATTAGGGATACCACAGATTCTTCTTTGTAGTTATGTTAAAGTGTTTTTCTTCCGTCCGTAAGGTGTCAGAGAAGATGCTATACTTAGCACTGCTCTTGTTGCTGAGCCCTATCTTGCCAGGAATGATACGATCCTCACAGTTTCCATGCAGGACAAGTTAAGGAAATGGATTGTTGGATTCCCCTGATGTTGGCTGCCTCCCATCAGACTCTACCAACCAATGGAGGAACTAAATCCACCTATTGCTCTCCTTAGTATGCTGCTGGGAAGGAGGCAACTTTTGATAGCTAGAGCAGCAGGTTTATCCATTGGTCAAACTCTGCTCTGGTTTTTTACAATTGTTTTTTTGTTGGAAAATTCAAAGGGCACAGGTTTAACATTATTCATGAACAATGAAAAGCTATACTTAAAAGTAGTCCCCAAATTGGATGACAAGCAGAATGGCAACCACTATGAAGTGAAGTGGGATTCTCTAGTCAGTTTCTCTACTTTGCTCACACATACATGATTATGATCATCCAAGAGGACTCCTCTTATTTTTTGAAAGACAGGTCTGCCACTGTTCAAAAGAGCAGGAATCTGAGAAAACCACATCACAGCTAAGGAGTCTTTTAAAAAATGAAGGTTAGAGATTTCATGACCACTTATCTCTGTGGAAGCCAGAAGTCCAATTTATCCCATCGCCTAAGCCAAAATAGCTGTGGAGGGAAGTTGAAGAAACCAGAAACAAGGGAGCATACATGCACCACCCTAAAGGGTCCAATGGGAGCTATACAGATCCCAACCTCTGCCTTTATCAGCATCTTCATCGCTGATGGAACAAGCTGGTTCATGTCCATGGCAAGACTTGTAAGAGGAGAAACAATATTTTACTAGAAGAGCTAAAAAAGAATGGAAGTTGCATATGCAGTGGGCTGAGATAAAGGAAGGTAGCGTCATGAAAATATGTCCTTTAAGAACAGAGAAGCATCTTCATGCAGCAGGTAGAAAAAAAAAATAAGGATCACCCTTACTGTGAGACTTCAATAGGTTTTTTGTCTTCTTTTCTTTTCTTTTCCATGGCCTTTGGTTTAAAGGGCCGTGGTGACATATTGGTTAAAATGCAGTACTGCAGGCTAACTCACTGCTCACTCCAGGAGTTCGAGACTGAGAGGATCAAGGTTAACTCAGTCTTCCATCCTTCCAAGGTCGGTAAAATGAGGACCCAGATTGCTGGGACAATATGCTGACTCTGTAAACTGCTTAGAGAGGAATGTAAAAGACTGTGAAGTGGTATATAAGTCTAAATGATATTTTTATTACTAATTCCGTGTTCTGAATTACAATCCTGCTTTTAATACATTTGAGCTCATATTCAGTCTTCTTAATCCTTGCATTTTTTTGTTCCATTTGTAATTTAGCTCACTGTAAATTTCTTAGATAATTATGTGTGTGTATGTGTGAGAGGGGCTATACTTTCTCTGAGTAACACTCATCCAAATAATTTTACATAGAAGAACTGATTGGAGAAACTTCAGAAAAACTGACCTGGAAGGTGCACAAAACTGCAACAAAGACCATGATCAATAACAAAGATTTTAATCATTTGAGTATTATGAGGTAGATGCTGATAATGAAACCAAAATAGCAGGAACTGTTCAAGGGAGCACCTGTTTTCCTTTCCTACCTTCAAAGTGACATATCCTGTCTGGTAAAGAAACATTGGAGACTTATAATGAGTTCCATTGTTTGGGGTTCATTGTCAGAGGGGCAGAATCCCAAATGAACATCAGAATGGAAGACATCCAATCTGCTGTCCCACACAAGATTTCAGAGAGAAACATGCCTCTTAGAGGTGCTTTACATGTTGTCTACTGTTTCTTCCTCTTCATGTAACAAAATCAATATCCTGTTGTCCAATGGTTTTTCCAGTCACACCAGCCTTGCCTCTTCTGCCTGGCTAGGCTAGAGTGAAGCATAAGGCTGGACCAATCCCACTTCTTGCCTTCTCAGGACACAGGAAGTCTCCTAATCAAAACTTACCTACTTCCCTTTTTCATTATTAAGATGTAACTACAATGAAATCCTTCATTCTCCTTCAGTCATAATAAACTAAGGCAGATGCCTCTACCAAGCTTGAGAACTAGCTAGAAGATATTCCACATGTGACAGATAGCCCTTCATTCATTTTAACATTTAAAAAAAAATGTATGCAAACACTTATTTACCTTATATATTCATCATGTGATCAGATTGTCATATTGGCTAAAAATTCTAGGAGTTCTAATCCAGCCCTTTTAGAATGCACCAGGTTAAGAAAAAAATGATTTAATGTCCACGGAGAGGGGGAAATTCCATGGGCTTTAGAGAAGAAATAATTAAGATTGCACTGGCAATCCTCTTTTAAAACTCTTGCTGTTTATGAGCAGTTTAAAAAAGAACCAAAATTGGCACATTGGTTTCTCTTGTGTCTTCATTTATATGCCTGGCTTCATTACTGCTTGTTTCCAGTTTCTATTTGTCCTTCTAAAAATAGTTAACTAAGCTGATAGCTATCTGCCCCCTGCCCTTGGCCAGTCCAATTTAAAAGAAGACCTTCAGAGACTCGGCTCATTTATTTTAGTTGTGATCTGCTCCTTCTCCACTCATATGGGGGCAGTGCTGAGGGAACATTATATTGCTTCAATAACTTAGCACTGCCTAAGGGACACAGATTCTGCAAAGGTAGAAATGATTACCTAAAGAGAAGCATTAAGAATTTATAATTTAATCATGGCACTGTAATTGGATTCTCTGGTGAAAGGAAAAGCATGGACATTCTTAAAATGAGAATCATTACTTTATTTCTTTTCTTTTGTTGAAAGTGTTCAAAGTAACTTGATTTTTATTTCTAGCTCTTGCAGTAAAAAATAATGGAAGATAGAGACAGAGGATATTATGGTTAAGAAACATGACGTCAGTGGGACTTATTTTTAAGATGTCATAATGGGCCTGTGTTCTTTGTTGTTTATGTTACAGAACCAGAGTTATTTTTCTGTATCTCTTTGCTGCCATCTGGTGACCATCCAGATGTTTTCAGATCAGATGTAGTACCTATAAGTTATTTTCCATATCAGGAAGCCACTTAAAATGCTTCTCCATTTAATTACAATTTCTTAAAGTCTCAGTTGTCTTGTTTATTAGGATTTGTGATTGTTTTATTATCTAGCTCTGTATTGTGTTGTTTATCGAATACAACTCAGATTTGTGTGTGTATGATCCAGAGGTATTGATCCTACAACATCCTCTTTGATTCAGTCCATGCCAATAAATTATATTAAATATACTGCAATCTTCCACTCAGATTTCACCTTCATGTATTTCTGACTAATAATTATATTGATCAATACTGACAACAAAACTTGATAGAACAATTGTGAAAGCCTTGGGAAAAAAATATTCAGATACCTGGACGTGCCTGTATCTACAAAGATGTTGTGAAAGCCATGGTATTTCCTATAACAATCTACGGAAGCACAAATTGGACTTTAAAGAAGCAGGTTAGGAAAACTTTGGTTTTAAACTTTGCTGTTGGAGAAGATTTCTCAAAATCCCACAGACTGCAAAGAAATGGTTCTTTGGACAAATCAATCCGGAATGATCATTACAAGCACAAATGACCAGGCTCACATTATTCTACTTCAGTCACACCATGTGAAGATCTACTTCTCTGGAAAAAGTCCTAATGCTGGGAAAAAGTGGAAGGAAAGAGAAGAAGGGCACGACAAGTAGCAAGGTGGAGGAACAGTTACAGTAGTAATGAGCGCACAGTTGGAAGACCTGAACAATAAGCTTAAGGGCAGTTCGTCATGGAGAACATTTATCTATGTGGTTGCTAATCTTTTCCCAACCTGTTCCTTCAGATCTTCCAGTGTTATACCCATTGCTGCTCTAACAGATTCCATCCAATTGGCTGCTGGTTGTTTTCTTGTTCCCTTTCCTTCCACATTTCCCAGCAATTTAAAACCCCTTCAGACAATTACCATAAGTCTTTGCATAATGTGTCCTAAGTATGATAATTTGAGCCTGGTAACTTGTGTACCCAGCATAGTAAATTATTCTGACAGGTTTCTGCCTGCTTGACAATCACACAGAATAGACTCGAGTTGCTTTTCTGCTGGGGTCATTTGATCTCTAATAGCTCAAAGAGCTATTAGAGATCAGATTTGGGGTCAGAAAAAAAAAGGCATACTGAGAGTGGAGATATCAGTGCTGGATATTTCTAAAGTTGTTTAAATGATTTCTGTTACTGATGGATAGAGAGAGAGAAAGGTGGTTTCCGCCCCCCTCCTTTTACAGCAATTTCCACCTGAGGTAAAAATTATTGTCTAATCCAAATAATGCAGTCTGAGGAAATGGGAGGTGAAAAGAGGTGAAAAAGAAGACAGAAAGGGATTTGAAAGGGAGAAGAGTAATGGTTTTCCTCCAGACTTCAAGAAAAGCATGGCTAAAAAGTTGATGGTTCTAAAAACGTGTTCCTGACTTTGGAACAAAAGAGATTCCAAAGAAGACGCAATGAATAACCGAAATGTATTTTATTGCTTTGACTAATAGAAAGATTGTCTCAAGAATAGTTCATCATTCTAACATTCTAACTTTTGTTGCATCTGCTACTGCTTTATTAAGGCCTGGAAATCACCAATGCAAAAGGGAAGAGTTGAAGGCATATTTGCCCAATGTTGTTTGGAAAACTCATTTCTTGGGGCCTCTTAATATTTTTATGTTCCTTGTTGCTACTAGAATTACTCTATATAGAAGACTATAAAACTAGCTAGCTGATGACACTTTTCTTCAGACTGAGATTCTTTTACCAACTAGACATGCCTCTCAGATTCTCTTTAACATATAAGAAGATCAGAACTATTTCCTACAATTGATGTTTTTGATCTGTTGGCTTGACCATAATATTAAAATGCTACAAAGATTGAGTTCAGTTGGCAGTACAGTTTGGCAGAGAGTGGAGGAGCGGGAACAAACCAGATAACAGTGTCAAATACATATAAGAACTTATGATTTATTTATTCTTTGGCAAAGCCTGTTTGACTATTAAAAGTCACAGGAAGGTGGAGGTAACAGGAAGAAAGATTGGGCAACCCTCCTCCTTCTCCTCTGTTCTAGTATTTTAAAAATCTATGCGCCCATCCTTATTTTATCTATAAATAAGGAAAATACAACTTCTCCACTGCATGTGGTCTCAACCTGAAGATCCTGCAATAAAGCAAAACATTGAAAGACTATCACTCACCCACTGGCTACTGTTTATGTCTACCACTGCTTAATTTTTTTCATTGAACACTAAATAATGTATTCCACCAGTCTCACATTTTAATCTTAGAATAAACCAGAGGAGCAAAATTAGAATGAGCCATACTATTTAATAAGAACAGAACAGAACAGAACAGGACAGAACAGGACAGAACAGAACAGAACAGAACAGAACAGAACAGAACAGAACAGAACAGAACAGAACAGAACAGAACAGAACAGAACAAAACAAAACAAAACAAAACAAAACAAAACAAAACAAAACAAAACAATCTTAACAATCTTGATGGCTCAGGATGAAATGACTGCATAACACAGTCACAGTCACTGGATGGGAAAGGGCATGCTTGGCACTGCGGCCAATCAGAGCTGGGGCTGTCACTAGATTGGAATGCACACTGGATATCATCTACTTGTAGGACTTATGATGGCTCAAGTCAGAAACAGCAGTTTTGAATTGAAACAGAAAAACATAGGAACAGGGTGCATTTGCCATGGACTGGGAATGGGAGGAGTACAATGTCATCACCATTCAGGAAGTGGGCGTTGACCTGCTCAGAGCATTACTAAATCTCCACCTGTGTACTATAAAGGGATAAACATTGCTAGGTTTTCCCTTTGCATGTTAATTTTGGTGGATAAACATCTAAAATGATCATATTCAGAACCTAACATTGATGTATTTCTTAGAAATGTGTTTCCAGTAGACTGGAAAATAATGGGTGATAAAGAGTATTCAACCACCTTACCCACTCCGTGTCTAGCAAAATATCTAGTACCCATAGAGAAAACATTTATACTTTCTTATATTTTTAACTTAGGCAAAAATATAATAAATTTGGTAAGTTTCCTTATCTATATACTAACTGAGTGCAGTGGTGGGTTTCAACCAGTTTCACAACCAATTCGGTGATCGCACGCTTCTTGCACGTGTGTGTGTGTGTGTGTGTGCACCTAACATGCACTTCATGCGCGTGCGCAGCTTCAAAACAACCAACTTGCCTTCTATGTAGCAACACAGTAACTACAGCTAAGGTGCGGCAATCTGCTCTGCCATGTGAATCACCTGACAGGATAAAGGAGAGAAAAGCGCAGGGGCGGGTGGGGGGCCCCAGCTGATCGTCAGAGCAAAGTTAGCTGGCCAGCTGATCATCAGAGCTACCAGTTCACGCAAACCGGTCTGAACTGGCTGAATCCTGCCTGAGTGAGTGATAGTTTCCCTTGTCATTACTTAGTGTTAGTATCAATTTGAGCATATAGTTTTGTAGAAAAATACTGTTAGTTAAAATAATAAAAATTGATGTCCTAGGATTTTTATTGATCTTGCAGATAACCGGGTAATATTTTTAAAGGAAAATTTAAATAAATAAATTTTGGCTCTGTATGTCAGCCTCTAAAATACAACATGGCTGTCAATCTGAAGAGGTATTAGAAATGAATACAGCATTGATCACAATTAGTGCAGAGCAATTTAAAATTATTTGAAGAGTCCTTACAACATGAAGTGTCCTAATAATTTGCAACTACTTAAAGTTTCACCTGCTCCAACTCCACTTACTTCTCAAATCAGTCTCTTTAAGGGATATGAAGTGACACATTGCAAAGCGATCAGAGCAACTTGGCGGTAGTTACTAAGTCTAGATGCACTTCTGGAGCTTCTGCTTATCAAATTGTTTCTATGGATGCACTTCTCCAAAAGGTCACTTGAGGATTATCTGCCAATGGGTGACAGGAAATGTAAAGGTGGTGAGGAGAGAATTAGAACACAGTGAACAGCAATAGCCCATTATCGAGTCTCTATGGATTCACAGCAATTACAGCAAGTACAGTGCCAAGACCACATGGGAGAGTTATCACAGCAATCAAAGCCAAGAAGGATGATGCAAAGCACATCAGTGAAGTGAATTAAAGGGCTCTGTACAGTAAAAAAGATCTACACACAGAAGCTCTGTTCAGTGCTAAAAGATTTGGACCATGGAAGGGAGACAGGATGCCTGCTGCCCTGCTCTCTCTGTCCTCAAGCTCCTGAACCTTGCTGGGAAGTCACACTGCAACATAGATAGGGCTGTGACTCTAACTCTTCTCCCATCCAAGGCTTAGCCATACTTTTGCAATCCAGGTATGTGCATGAATATACACATATACACAATATACAGGGATCTTTCACATAGCTGGGAAAATTGGAGTATCCTGCTTTTCAATCACATAGAGTATTTATTGAAGACATTTTGCACTGCCCTTCGTTATAATTTTTTTCTCCTACTTTACTGGTTAGGATGCCTAAATAGAGGTTGGAGAACTCAAAGCTTGCAGGCTGCAATAACAGGCCAGACCTCATTTTTTAATACAGCCTCTCCCAAAATATAAATGAAGCAATACTTTCATCCCCCCCCCCCCAATTGCAACATAGTCATGTTCATCATTATCATCATTATCATCATCCTCATTCTCTTTTTAGCCAT
>JANHFL010000111.1:244242-281324 GCA_032468155.1 Oxyrhabdium leporinum
TATCTATCTATCTATCTATCTATCTATCTATCTATCTATCTATCTATCTATCTATCTATCTATCTATCTATTTTAATCTAATCTAATCTAATCTAATCTAATCTAATCTATCTTCTATCATCTTCTATCCTGTGTCTATCTGCACTATATATCTATGTCTATGTTTATCTAAAACTTCTACTTCCTCTTCATTGTTATCTGCAGGGGTGTGTGTCAAAAATCTGCAAGATTATGTCACAAACCAAGACATGTCATGCATTGATATAACATACACACAAAAAAGGGGTGGGACTTAAATAATGACATCACACTCATTTTGTGAATTTTCTCCCCCACCCTGCATCCCAGGCAGAAGCACCTGCATAGATAGTACTGCTATTATT
Source organism: Oxyrhabdium leporinum (assembly GCA_032468155.1). Classification (NCBI taxonomy): domain Eukaryota; kingdom Metazoa; phylum Chordata; class Lepidosauria; order Squamata; family Cyclocoridae; genus Oxyrhabdium; species Oxyrhabdium leporinum. The sequence goes on from JANHFL010000111.1 coordinate 244,626, forward strand.
TATCCACAGATCCATGTATTTTAAAAAGTGTACTGTTTTTTGCAGAGCACTTTATCCTTGATTATTAAATCAGAATGTTCTTGCCATAAGACATTGTTACAGCTTTCAAGACAGTGAGGGGGAGATAGGTGGATGAAATAGCTCTCTAAACCAAGGTTGTCAAACTCACAGCCCACAGGCTGGATGCATCATGTGCTGGCCACGCCCACCTCCAGCTTAGTGAAGATGAAAAAAAATCATGAAATCGTGACACTGTGATGCCGTGAGTTTGACACCCCTGCTCTGCAATTTTCAGATCATTTGGTTTTGCCAAGGTAGGGTTGATCATAATGCTGATCTTTCTTTAAAAAACATAGCTTTGAGAAAGTCCAAAATGAATCTTTGTTAGCACCAGCTATTGAAGATGACTGTTCACCAGGTTAAAGTATTAAGCAAAAAGGGGAGGGGTAGTATGATGTGGATAGTCATAGAGTAATAGTGGTAGAAGAGAGATATTGCAGACAAGATTTTTTAAAAAATCTAGTTTTCACATCCTGCACATCTTAAAATGAAGGACAAGAAATTTCATAAATGGAAGATTTTGCCCTCTCCTTTTGATGATTCTTTGAGCCTTAAGAATGAATCATGCTATTTTAAAAAGTCTTGCTTATATACACATACAAACTGTCTGAGATATATAATGGTCTTTGCCAAAGTAGATTTTTTAAAGATGCCAGATCTTCCTATTTTGCTTTCTGGCAGTGTGGATCTAACCTGGAGGGACTTGCAACATTTGACTGTGCTCACATCTAAAAGGAACCAGCTTCATGATGAAGTTCACAAGTGGAGAAGAAACGGAGTTGGCCTGGAATTCAACCACTTGTTTGGCTATGGGGTCCTAGATGCTGGGGCAATGGTTACGATGGCCAAAGACTGGAAGACTGTTCCAGAGAGATTTCACTGTGTGGGTGGATCAGTCCAAGAGCCTCAGTAAGTAACAATAAGCATAGGTGTCTTAGAACTTTGCATAGCTCTTTTGCTGTGCTTTCGTTTCATTCTGTAGCTGGGAAAACATCACATTGGCATAAACTGCATTGTCCCATAGCATGTCCTTCATACGCTCAGGAATGGGATTATACTGTGCTGCTTATCCATATTCTTTGAGGGCAGTGGTTTGGTGGTTTTCCCTGGATGAAATTTAAACATCAACTGCTGGAAAAAACTAAGAGTGATTATATTACAGAATGTGTTCTGGCATAGTATTTCAACCCATCTCTCCCTCCCTACCCCCCTCAAAGGACCAACTACCTGTCAGCCCATTGACAGCAAAAATTACAGCTTTCTTAGTTGTAGTGAAGTGGCTGAATTTGTGTAGTCCAAATTCAGTTGCTGAATGAACTCTTTAAACCAGAGGTCAAGAAAGATGTTCCGTATAAGATAGAAAACTCATCAACTATGGAATAACCTCAGATTGACATATTTTTTTCTAAAATAACTATTAACCTGGTAGGCTATCAACCTATTAGCTATTAAGATGCAAGGTCAAGAATTGTGCAGTTGAGATGGATGACTGTGGTTGAAAAGCTGCAGTTTGAAATGTCACTGTATAGATGTTCGTGTCAAATCACAGCATACAATACATAGGTTACTATGCTATGTTCTTCAAAAGGAGTTTCTGTCTGGGTGATCTTTCAAGTCATTTTCTGACTTCTGAACTACTCCTTGCATTTTTCATGGCGAGGTTTTTCAGAAGTGGTTTACCACTGAGGACTGAGAGAGAAGTGATTGGCCCAAGGTCACCCAGCTGGCTTTGTGCCTAAGGTGGATCTAGAACTCCTGGTCTCCCAATTTCTAACCTGATGCCTTACCCACTGCACCAAACTGACTCTTCAAAAGGTAGGGAAGGGTGTGTGTGTGTGTGTGTGTGTGTGTGTGTGCCAGGCTGTTAGAAGCACAAGAATCAAGTCCTTCAATTGCATGTGTTAGGCTGAAGGGGGACTAATCAATTTCAGGTTTCCATTCTCTAGGTTCATCAGTCAGCTAACCTTTTAAAAAAAGGGAGTGGGAAGGAACTGTCTACAGTAATCAATTTCTTGTCTGATTTGCAGCCAAATCAGCACTGCAGGATTGGTGCCACATTGAAAAGAATGGGGCACCTATACAGCAGACCTGTCAAGCTAGAACCAAGCCAATCATGTCCCTCAATTGTGTCATTGAAATCTTCTCCATATGCCATGGATTGTCTGGATGAGAGGCCTTTCATTTTCTTTCAGGAAAAAATTCATTAATTTCATGCCAAAACACTTTGGCCCAGCTTCAGTTTGCCTCAGCTGTGGGCTGCCTATAAGATGAAGGTTTTCTGGCATGATCATGTCTTCAGACATCAGTGAGTGGAACATTTTGTACCCACAGTAAACATCTGTATTGATGAGTCCTTAATCCAATTTAAACTTACAAAACTGTTGCCTCACTTCAGTGGTTTACTTATCCTTCACTAACTTTCCACATGTAGGAATAAAGAACAGGGTTATTCAATATGATTCAGATTATCCACTCTTATTTACAGGGAGAAAATTGGAGTGGTAAACCCAGCTTGGCAATTACATGACATTTTCCGTCAGATATAAGGCCAATGTGATAGGCTGAATCAAAATTGTCAGGAAGTGACTTCTGGAAAAGAGCTCAGTGCTCCATTCCTTACTTGTAATAGCGGAAAATAGAGTTCATGAAAAGTTACCAGATAGGAATTCTTAAAGCACTACATCAAGCAGCTTTCTATGTGTATTTCAATATGCAAGACCCATGAGTAATAAAAGGGGCATGCTTAACTCCATCAGGGAACCCCAATTATTACTTGGTTTGTCTTTGTTTATAAATAGTGAAAGGGGCCACCTTTCAAAAAAATCAGAAAATAGTTCTTCCTCCTCATCCAAAAACTGATGATAGAAATTAGGAAAGTTGTAGTCCTTGCATTGTATTAGTTGGAACGTAACAGAACCTGAGTGTCTTACTGTCCTTTCCAACAGATCTTCTTTCACATTGGACTGTACTGTAATTTATCATGTTTTGCCCAGTCTTTTTCCTAGTCTTGGTAAAAACAAAAGCAGAAACAAATGAGCACTGCTTCTGTCAATATATCTATTCCTTTCTAGTGACGAGGACACAATATTGTAGTCATTTCTGAAATTCAGTTTTTCAGGATGTATTCATAGTCGAGTATCATTGGAGGCAACACTATTATGCTTGTGACTCCAGCTCAAGAAACTGATAAGATACCACAAAGATTATAGGAATTCTACTTTATTGTGATACTTATAGAACACTAAAAACTTGACCGTTTCTTTCTGTTCCATTTTATATACCAAAGCAGGGTTATTTTGAGTTTCTTTCTCAAAACTTCTACTTTCCTAGGATTGAATTGTTAATTTCCTTCTTTAAGAGCTCATCCATTCTTTCATCAAAGAATTTCCACATTGCTTTACATTCCTACATGATCTGAAGATTGTATATCTCAAGGGTTCTTTATTTAGAGGGAGAAAGTTGGGCACAGACTGAAGCATTCACTTTGCTTTCTAAACTGGATAAGAAACATAATATTCAAGCCATAATACAGTCAACATCAGGACCGGAAGTTCTTAGTCCAATACCAGGAACTTTAATGTCAGTCTTAGTTCTTATATGCAACAAGTTGTCCATGGGTAGTGTTCGAATGAAACCAATAACTGAGCATGGTCCACAGTATTCCAGTTTGAAGCCAACTAAATCATTCGTTAAATTTGTATCTGATTTATTCCATCATATATTGATGATTCCAGGTTACTTTTGGGACTCTGCATATGTAATCTGAATGCTGTTTCATTGACGCATTAAGTATTTTGCTTGCTGTATGTTCTCAAGTCTTCAACTTAATGCTAGGCAGTCCAATTATTTTCAATTTCATTTCATACAAAGTCAATGAAAGAATCAAATAATTAACTGGAGCAATTTATTAATTTACATTCCATATATTTTATAGGAATTTACACATTACTGATGTAAAAGTTTTATAAGGATTATGAAACATATTGGTTAGGTTTTATCTGGACAAATTTGAATATAATAGTTTAGTGCCATATATTTACTGAAGGCAATGATGAGAAATGCTGGAAGTTGTAGTTCAGTCATATGGAAAAAAGGAAAGTAAAGGAAAAGAGAGGAGAGGAGAGGAGAGGAAAGGAGAGGAGAGGAGAGGAGAGGAGAGGAGAGGAGAGGAAAGGAAAGGAAAGGAAAGGAAAATCTTTGTATTATTGTAAGCAAGGGGTTGAAAGTAAGGAGAGCATGCTTCATCCAATTGGGACAAAAATGAAAATGGGTGCCCATTGAGAGATGGCTGGGATGTGAGTTTCTATGGTTAAGATCTGTTCATTTACTTAATGGCCATTATTGGTTCAGCCAATACTTTATTAAAGATAGTGACTGCCAACCAAGAGAGAACATAGCAGCCAAAATTAGATGCCCATTGGAAAGTGTAGATACTGAAGAGGAGGGGATATGGTATAATACTGTTATAAAACAGAACAAAGATTTATTCTCTCTGAAGGATTTAAGATGGCTCAGGTAGAAAATAGCATATTTGAATCACAGCTGGAAAATATAGGCACAGAATGCATTTGTATTGGCCTGGGAGTAAGAATAAGATGACAACAGCCACTCTTGCATTCAGTGATGTGGCTATATTGGTAATGAGCCAAGCAGAAAGTTTGGATCTGCCCAAGATGCTCTTTGTAGAAATGCCGATTACAAACTTAAATAACAAACAGAACACTATAAACAAATTATGACCTGAAAAGGGAAGCCCACAATGTCATGATCTCATAAAGCCCTAAAAACGTGGTTTTGTCAGTGGGCCTGGAGGCCACAAATGGAGACAGAGCCAGTCAAGTGGCTGATTTGTGTTGTTGATGCCAATGGGGATGGAGGTGGTTTTTGTTCTGAGTTTTATTGTATGATGGCTTTTTTAATGTTGTAAGCCACCAAGGAGTCACCTATGTGTGAGTTTGGACAGCTACATAAATTTGTATGTAAAAATAAATCACCTATTAATTATCTTGGTTCAGTCTTTTTATATTTGCATTCCAAGTCTCAATCTGCACTTTCGGATTGATGGGTTCTATGGAAAACATGGTATTCAGCATTGCTTTTCTTTGCAAATCCTAGGAAAATACCGTCTGGTGGCAAGCTGGTTCTAACGCTTTCAACAGATGCCTGCGAGGGGAAAGAGAACTTTGTCCGTTACCTTGAACACGTTCAAGCAGTTATCACAGTGAACTCTACAAGAAGAGGGGATTTGAATATCAACATGACCTCACCAATGGGGACAAAATCCATCTTGCTGAGTCGGCGGCCAAGGGATGATGATTCCAAAGTGGGCTTTGACAAGTGGCCTTTCATGACTACACATTCTTGGGGAGAAGACCCCAGAGGTACCTGGGTTCTCGAAGTTGGGTTTGTTGGGATCTTGCCCCAAAAGGGAGTCCTGAAAGAATGGACATTAATGCTACATGGAACTCAAAGTGCACCCTACATAGACCAAATAGTGAAAGATTACCAGTCTAAACTGGCCATGTCCAAGAAGGAGGAGTTGGAAGAAGAATTAGATGAAGCAGTAGAGAGAAGTCTCAAAAGTATATTAAACAAGAATTAGAATTGCTTTGCATGCCAAATGGCTAGATTTCCCCTTTGTCCTTTCTTGTATGTTCCCATTAGGCATATGACATTTATTGTCTCTCGATCGCTATTCAACCTTCTCATTCTACAATGGTGCATTGTCTAATTTAACTACAATGGAAATTTCTGAATTCTGAGCCACAAATATATGATTACATACCAATTACTTTGCAAGAGTGTATGGCTGTAACTATTTTCATTTGAAGACAAATTATTTCGGGGAGGGGTATTTTATTTTGTTTTGCTACATTTGATCTCATGCAACATGAAACAACCAACTGGAAAAGTTGTGGCCACATTTCTTTTTATATTTTTATGGCAGATACATAATTTACAATTTTATTTTAAATTTTGGAAGTGGGCTTGCTGATATAGACTTGCTGAAATATTTCCAGTTATTTTAAAAAAGGGAAATAAATATCAAAATTTGGGGCGCTAAATTATATTTTAGTTATGTTTCTATTAATTGTTTTGAAATTAAACAAAAGCAGCTGAAAAATCTTGCGTCATTCTCCTGCTGGAAATTTTCTGGCTGCTATTGGTCTTTGAAAAGTCTACATTCACTAACCAATATCTTCACCAGCATTTAGCAGTAAGAGAGATATTTTTTTGGCCAGGAAACTGGTGCAACTGTTTATTTTATTTATTTATTTATTTATTAAATTTGCTCGCTGCCACAAGGCAACGATTTATGTAGTTTTTTTCCTTTTAAAAAAACCCCCTCTTCCCCAAAACTCAACAAAACTTTAAGCACAGTTTTTCTTAAAGAAAGTATAAAATACAGTTTGGTCCCAAGATCAGTTCAAGCACGTTCCCAAAGCCAATAAAATAAGAATCATAGCTTGTCAATAGTTATAGAATACTGACTCTATTATGCATTATCACAAACTGCAAGCTTATAGTATCCTTGAACTAAGCCCATTGAATTCAGTGGTAGTTAATTTTGATTATGTAAGAAGGAAATTGCCCTGAAATAAATAGATGAAGTTTATGGGCAAGCTAGTTTTCTGAGCTATAATGTTTACCCAGGTTCACACTTACATCTTCAAGCTATCCTTAGGCTGAAAAAAGCCACCAATCAGTATCAGAAGTGGAAGTATTGATATCAGTAGCAAGTACCTCCCTTTGCTTTATTATAGTTCTTTTGGTAGACCATTCTGTACAAATAATTCCCAGTTTATGTAGCACAGTTTGACAACTGAATTTGTTGCTTGCTAAATAATTTCCTAAAGAGCAGGAAGATATGTATTCTTTCGAAGACATCAAATGAAATACTATGTAGAGTTTCTGCTATATCCATAATCCCCACATGAGCTATAGTATGGTTGTTCTTCTGAGATCTTGAGTTCTAAGCTAGACGAGATAGTTGTGCCCATGGCTGCCAGCTCATAGTCCTGCTTAGATTACTTTTCTGATGCCCTCATGTGAATAGATGTAATATTAAAAGACGGATCAGGCAAGCTAATCCTTGATCCCAGTTTGCCAAATCAGTGCAGTGATAGTGACTATAGTGGAATTCCCACTAGTGAGGTGAAGCATCTTCTAGTGACCTATTGCTACCGAAGAAGCAAAATATACCTTCTGCTTATTATTGTTATTTCAGCACAACAATAGTTGGATAACACTAAAAGGTGTTCCACATGTCTTTGAGGATCCAACCTTTCTCTTTCAAAAGGGAAGGAATGATTATGTTAATTGTAGAGAGAAATAGGCATCTTTACCAATATCTCATGCCCACTTCTTATATCTTCTTATCATTGTCCTCCCACCTAAAAGAACTTTGACTTTAAACATCAATCTTCTGTTTATGATCATGAAAGTTGCCCTGGTGGATTCCACAGGAATGAGACCCATTTTACATCAAGCACGTGAAATGGACATGCATAGTAACCTGCCTGGCAAAAGTATTGACACAAAATCCTGAGGACAAAATACTCACAAATCAATTAATATTCATCTTTCTCCTCATTAATATTCTCACAGTAAGGAGAAATGATGGGAAGGGCTGATTAATTCTTTTTTTTTTCTCCAGAATTTGGGGAAGTGGGGGGAACACTGCTGAAGCTCTTCTGTTCCATAGAAATTCCAGAGTACAGAAATCGGAATGGTGTCTAAAATTCAGTGTAAAGAGAATTTGATGCCGAGGAGGTAGTGTTAGCTATTCCTTGCCTGCATTCAGATTGGATAATAACGCACCACAATGGACACTTCTGAGAATCTTCATTCAGTAAAGGTATTATAAGAGACTGGATGGGGAAAGATTTCTTAAGTGAGAATTTGGACTGTGTGAAATGAGAGCAGAAGCAAGCACAATTTGGTGCTCACATTAATGGCTTCAAAACCCAGCAAGTAATGTTGTTTTACCCTTTCCTTGATGCTTTCATACTGGGCTTTGGATTCTTAGCAGCATCCCAATTTTTTGCTTCTGCTAGCACTCTGCATGCAAATAATGGCTCTAATGAAATGTGGAATAATTAGTATCTAATTCTCAATGCAAAATGCATTAGGGCACACATAATTTGTGCAGTGTTTCATACAAATGTATGGGCTGTGATAATGTTTGAACTGTCTCTCACACTTCTTTGTGTTTCTCCAGTCTATCTTTTTAATGTGTGGTATTTGCAAAGATAAAACCTCAAGCATTTCTATTACAAACCTGACTATTCGGAAGTGGGTTTTGGAAATTTATAAATCAAAGACATGGTTAATGAAGCCTCAGACCCAAAATAGTCTGAAATATATATATGTAGATCTATCCCTTGATCTCCCATATACAGCAATCAGTGAACAATAAGAATCAGATTAAAAACCATCATAAATCCAATCATTCAAAAAAGAAAAATGGAATAAAAGCCATACAATTTAAAAGTGGAATATAATAAGTAATAATACCAAACTAAGATGGTTAGTGGTACAAAAATAAAGCAAGCAGTGAACCAATCTCATTTCTCTTGAGAATGAGTTCAGCAGCTAGAGTTTTGCAACTAAAAAACCTTTTCTTTTTCTACTCACTGATTAGCGTCTGAGGTGGACCAAAAAAACTCAGTTTGTAGACCAAAGCCAGCACCTTAACATAACAAGTCCTACAAAAGCTCTCCAATATATATACAATAGGTGTAGAAGCCACAGTTTTTTTTACCAACCCAAGTTCAAAAACAGTTCATTGGCAATTTTCTGTTGAGTCTGTAATAATAATCTCAAAAAAGTAACTAGACCATGAAACATCCAGATGTTCATTCTTCAAAGAAAACAACCAGTGGTTTATTGCTAAAACTGGGCACAGCTTATCCTGGCCCATTTGTCTCGATTCTGCAAGAGCAACTCAGGACTCCCAGTTTTAAGAATCTTATATTTTTGAAATAATGTCAATCCATAAAATATTGTATTCTCAATTCCAGATCAGTTTATTGGTTGATCAATATCTCTGATTTTCCATCCTCCAGCAACATTTAGGATCTTCATGGAATCCTAAAGAGAATTTAGCTATTTCTTATTACATGTCTCTGGTACAATTCCAACTTTTTTTAATTAGGATAATTATCTGGGATATTATTTAAAATTTAGTTTGAAAATTGAAGACTTTGGCTAGACAAAGTTAAGAACTTTGAGGGTTAACTCAATTTCTCTCTTAAGGAAATGGATATTGAAATATTTCTCAACAACTCCATACAACTTAAAAGTGTATAATTTAGTCAGGGACAAAATCACATGGCACCATTATTTCATTTTTTTGTACTAAATCAGGGGTGTCAAACTGGATTTCTTCAAGGGTCAGATCAGCATTGTAGTTCTCCTCCATGGGCCAGCTGAAGTGGGGGGGAGATGGGATGGATGCCTCCTGCAGCACCCTGCCAGCCAAAACGGGGTAGGTGTGCAAGGTCCCCCGCATCCTGTTTTTGGCTTAGTGCTGGCAAAACAGGATATGGGAGGGGGTGCATGAGGGGCCCCGTGCCCCATTTTTAGCCTGGACAACCTCCTACTGCACTCTGACAGTCAAAATGGGGCGGGGGGGGCTCACGCAGCCCCCCCATGCCCCGTTTTAGCTGTCAGAGGCTCCGCAGGCCAGTCCTTTCCTATTTCCACGCTGGCCCTGCAGGCCAGATTTAAGCACCCCATGGGCCTTGTGTTTGACACACCTGTACTACATCATTCCTTGATGTAGTTCCTTACTATATCAACTGCATCATTCCATCACTTTTTGTCTTTCTGCCTTTCGGCTCAGAAGGGCAATGGGATCCTTCTGGAAAAAAAACTATTATTTCTTCAAGAAAAGCAATGCTATATAAAGCCCTGAACAGAATGGTAAAAAGTATAAGACAAACAAATTAGAACAAATTGGGCTTACGGCAACTAATATCCAATACTTCTTTCGTAAAAGAGATGAGATAGAGAAATAAAAGAGATAGAGACAGAAACAGCTGATACTGCAGAATGTCTTTGATTTAGCCTCTGAAATCTCAAGTAAGAAGAATTGCAAATTTCAGCTCTGAGAAAGCTTCTGCTGTTTAACACTTCCTTTCAGTCCCCGTCTTCTTTCTTAACTTAACATTGTGCTACATTGACACCATCCAATGCCAATGTAATCTTCCTTTGTTTCCTGCTTAATTTGAAAAAAATAGGAGTGTTTATTCTTAAAATAACTCTTGGAACTCTTACTTCAAGGGTTATATTTTCTGCCTGTGAATGACCAATCTATCTGATTATTTCCAATACTAAATCATACTTACAGCTTCATCCTTTATTTGCTCCCTTCGCCTTGCCTTGTGGAGTTTTATTTATTTATAAGACGAACAATTTATTCTAATTTGTTTGCCTTATACTTTTTACCTTGAAGGTTCATGCAGGTACCAGGTTGCCTCTCTCTGAAGAGGAAAATGTTGAGCTGACTCAAAATGCTGCATGTGAGCTTTCCAAAGTGTCTCTCTAATCATACCTAGAAAATCTGCTGAATTTCAGCAAGTAATCCAGAGTAGAGGGGATTTATGTTATATATACAACTATTATAGCACGACACACAGCCCTTTACCTCTATTTATTCTAGTAATAGAGTTCATTGCAGCAGCTTTCTCAGTAAGATGTTAATTATTAGTTTCCTACAAAACAGAAGATAAAACTAAAGTTAAAGTACTTGCCAGATGGCTGGCCAGACACAGGGGCATATTAATGGGCAGATGACAAGGCAAGTGGAATCTTCTGGAATATCTGGAAGTGATTTTCATGCCTCAAGATCATGGCATGTGCAGCTGTCACATGTAGGGAATAATGTTCAAAACGCTTCCTTTGCCATCTTGAGATTTTAATTGTAGAGCCAGGGGCTCTGTATCTATATCCCTTCGGTGTTAACAGTTTCTAACACCAAAGTTTTATGTATCTTGAGGTATGGAGTGCAGACTCATGAGTATTTCGACTTTCCCTATAGGAAGCTACAGGTTATCCAAAATAATTAGTTTTCTTTGCTGCTCCAAAACGTGACTCTTGGTTTGGAAGCAGAAAAAAACACCTTTTGACTCTTTTTGTCAGGAACTTTAGCCACCCTTGACTTTGCTTGATACTTTCTGCTCTGCCTGATTAGTTCCTGTCATGGGTAAATTATTAGAACTTCTGGGATTTAGCAATAAAGGGACATTAAAATAATGGATTTTGGATGTAGATTGGGGGAGAAGTCGGGAGCAGCAGGCTAACCAGTCATTTAAAGCAGTGTTTCTCAAACTTGGCAACTTTAAAATATGTGGATTTCAGCTCCCAGAATTCCTCAGCCAGCATGACTGGCTAGGGAATTCTGGGAGTTGAAGTCCACATATCTTAAAGTGGCTAAGGTTGAAAAACACTGCTTTAACGGATTTTTAAAATCGGGTTTCCCATTGAGCTCCAGCTACTAAATTTTACCCTCCGAGGAGACCTTTATGCTCTCTGAGCTTGGTTGTTTTCTTGCAGACATTTCATTACCCAAACTAGGTAACATCATCAGTGATAGGAGCACTACTAGTTTGGGTAATGAGTTATCCGCAAGAAAGCAACCAGTCTCAGAGCACCAAGGACTCTTCATTTCAACCTTGAGCTACAAATATTCTCCTTTATTGGTCTTTATTCTCTGGCGTCTCAGAAATTAAGAACATTCTTATTGGCAAATTTGCAGGGAATACTAATGACTGCATCTGCCTTTGCGGTTTGGATCAGGCAAAGACTTTACTGACTTCTTTCTATATTGCTCTTGTTACAATGGCATTGGTTGATTCTGATTGTCCTTTTACTATCTGAGCTCCCAGGGTCCACTGGCGCCTTTTATGCAGTTTATCTGTTAACCAATAGAACTATTAATCACACATATAGGGTTGCTAGGTTTTGTGCTACTGGTTTGCATCCCTCAAAGGTTAATGACTGCTTGGCGCTGAATGCAGGCACTGGGTCGCCATGGTTCTTATCTCTTTTATTTTTAATTCAATTTTTATTTATATTCTTCCTATTTTCTTTCTCTTTTTAAAGAACGGACGGTGTTTACTCTCAATAGTGCTGGTCTTCTGATGGTAATAAAATAAGAATCTGTTCAATTATTTTGTGATTTATTTGCAGTTGTGCCTCGCGGTACTGGGCACAGTCAAAGATATATTTCCTTTTCAAAATGAAAACTAATTGTATGCATTTTCCACCAAATAAGTTTCAACATCTACTTTTCTTTGTTAATTTGCAGTGCGTAAACTGGTTATTGGAGGGTAACTGTTATAGTTACTATATTGCATCTTTCAAATCTCCCAGTATGGTTTAATTTATGAAGCTTCAATGCTGGACATCAAAAAGGCATGGGTAGTTATATGCTTGAATAAAAAGGGAGATTGTGCAGTCCAGGTAAAGCTTCGTAACAACATGTAAACAATGCTAATGCACACCAGACAAATTTGAACTTTGTTGACCAAATAGAACATGGAACTTAAATGTATATTCTGACAATATGGGAATCATGTCAATCTATAATATGGCCAAAAATTGTTCATAACCTGAAACTCCACCTGTGTAACGGCTCCTCATTCTTTTTTTGTGATAGGCAGTGTCCATAATGTGCAAAGACACCCAGGCCCTGGGACCTTAAGAATCCTGTGAGTGGCGACACTTGCAGGAAAATAGAAAGTACTGCATATTCTCCAATTGTATACTGATCTTCAAATATTTGCATTATTAAATTGGATTTCTTGTGTTTGTTTGTTTGTTTGCTATTATGAATGGAAATTGGTACGCCTTTTTAAACCCATGAATGTAAAATAGGGTTAAAGAATACATTGGGGCTTGTTCTATTCTCAGATTTTTGCATGAACGTGAGTGTTTTCATAAGAGAAGGATTTTAATAACCAAATCCTTCTGACGACAGCAGGAAAATTCTCAGCCACAATTGAGCAGACTTCAAATTCAGAGACTTCCATTCCCTTTGATGAGAGAAGCACTTTAACCAAATGCATCAGCATTTGTGGGTATTTTTGCATGAAACACTTTTATAGTGGAAAATGAGGAAGCCTTTGTATAAACAAGTTGCATGGCCATAAATTCTCCCTAAAGATAATTAAGAACAGACTTCCTTTGAATCTCGTTGTTTTTGTTTAAACCGTGATTTCTTAAAACTTAACGAGCATACAGTATGAACATGCATATTTGAGAGTAGAATTTGCTTCTACTGTGATGACCGTCAACTCTATTCTACTCCTGCATGAAATAATTGCTCCATTGGAGACGAATATCCCTATTGGCATAATGCATTTTCATCAAATTCAGCAGTAGCAGGGAACTGAATACTGTAGGCATTGCAGCTATCTTTCCTTGCTGGTTCAGATCATCTATACTTACTTATGTAACCGTTTAAACCTTTGAAATTCAAACATTTAAATTTTTGATATACTATATGGAATGTGTAGTAGTAGCATACTGGCATATCATATGTTATATATTTATATAGACACATCCTATTGTAAATAAGAGTAAGAATTTATTGCATATACGCATATATACGTATGTATGTATGCATTTCTAACAGATGTGCATAGCCCATGCAAATTTATTTACTGTGAAAGCAAAAATCACAATAATGTCTCAGAAAGCCTTCTAAATGATAATGGAGGGACTCATTGAATTTATATGTAGAGATGCCATTGCTGTGATGTAAGTTTTCCATTTGAACATTAAAAGTCTTATATTGTAGCAAAATAACTAAATGGGTGTATATATTTTCATAATCCCAATGGAAAAGCAATTCTAAGGAGCAATGGCACATTTTAATATTAATAGTATTATTATGTAGATAGATTCAATTTGTAGGATTTTAATTTATTGTATGCATCAGAATACAGTTATGAGTCCTTTTTGTGATACTGCTGATGCAAAATGATGTTTATCATAATTAGATTTTTTTTAAAAAAAATGAGAGTCATGGGATAAATTGTATACAGGCAATGAACTATGAAGCCCTGTGCTAATGTTTTATAATATGAGTAAAAATAAAGAGATGTTGTAAAGCAGTAGATCCAAGCACAATTGCTTATCAGTAGCTATGTGACAGTATAGTCTTTACATTTAGATAAAAAAAATATGGCAGAACATGCTGGTATGATTAAGAGATTAGGTAAAGAAAAGTTGCACTTTCTCAGAAAGGCAGTCTGTTCTCCATCTGTCTTTTTTATATTTAGACTAAATATAATCTAAGAACAAGGGAAATGAGAAGCTGAAGTCCCAAAATCTCACTAAACCATCTGCTGAAATCGACATGTGAATTGGTTTGCTATAGTAATAGGCTGTTTTATTCATTTATTAATATATTTATACATGGACCTTTACAAACTGTTTTCTGGGGCAATCTAAAAATTACAGTGAAATATCTACAACATTTTAGAGCTGCATAAAACCTATAAAGCTAATTATGTGAAAGGGCTGGATTGTTTTGCACTAACACTTAGTAAATTGGACATCAGGAGAACTTCTACAGGAAGAACATTCCACAAACTAGATAGAACTGTGGAAAAGGCCCATCTCTCATCCACAGTTGGCACATCTTAAGGTAAGAGAAGACTGATAATGACGCACATTGTTTCAAGTATTCAAGCATCGGGATTAATATTTTGAAGTGTGCCAACAAACCAATCAGAAATTATTGGATTTAAAAAAAAAAAGCTCTGGGAATATATTTCTGTTCTTTCAGAGCAGCACAAAATACAATACATTGCAATCTAATAAGCATGACTAATAACACCGAAGTTATTCATGTGCAATAGGAGGGTTCCGGTGCCCATGTACACCTAGGTGGACACTGTGGAAATATGTAGCTGGACTACTTCGTGTTCGAGTGTAGATTCTGTTACTTTCAAGATGTTCTGTAATTTCCATGCTCTTCAATTATGGATAATATGACCTATAGTGAAACCTAATTTATCACTTGGGAGATGGCCTTCGTGCTTATCCAGTGGGAAATTATATTTTTTTTCTTTTTTAATGACTGGTTTTATTTTCAGATCTTTGAATAAATAAATATATGCTTTGCATAGGGTATAATAGTCTTGCCTGGAGTGGCCTGACTTTGTAGCCAAGATTATAGGCATGTGAGAAATGACCCTGAATCCATTTTGGAAATTGGAGGATTTTAAATCATGATGTTTAAATAGAAATGTGAGACACAAATGTGCTTTATGCAGACGGTTTTATTTCCACTGAAAACATATTCAGATATATTTTGAAGGGCAAACCTGACTAAGCAGTGAGGAGCAATAACGCCCATGCTGCCACAACACAATTACCTAATTTAATGCTCATGTTTTGTAGAACAATAAAAAGGAGTCTGTCTGAGTCTATCAAGGATACCGATAGAATTAAATTTATCTCAAACAAACCCCATCATATAGAAGATTAAATTAACTCCATCCAGTCAAATGAGTGGGATTTAACTATCTGCTGAGCCATTTTGCTTATGATGTCATCCTGGTAAAAGAGCTGGGGAGAAGTAAGGCCTTCCCTTACAGAACTCACTGCCAATACAAGGCAGCACAGAGCATGGTTTCCCAAATATTGGCTGCAACCTATTGCTGCTGGCCTAGCCAATGGGGAAGGGGATAGTAATGTTGCTGCTGGCCTAGCCAATGGGGAAGGGGATAGTAATGTAGTAAAATATTATTTTCCTGGCACAAGGCCTTCTGGAAATTCAGACAGTTCCTGAAGAAAATGGCTAGTTCTGTGTTTCCAAAATGGCGATAGTTGATCCCATGACCATGATTCCATGATTCTAGAAATACCATGAAAGAGATTGAATTGTGGTAGTCACTAGTACTTTTGAGCATATTATGGGAACAGGGCCTATGGATGGCTTCACTGAACTTGCCAGTATCACTTACTGGGAGCTACTTATTGCTTAGTTGATAGTTTTTCCCCTATTTGGTGGCCTCTAAAGGTGTTGGTCTTCCCTCAGCCCATTCCTTTTGGCATGCTGGCTGGGAGCTGAAGTTCAATATAACTAGAAAGCACGAAGAAATTATCCATAAATATAGATAAGGGTGTCTTTGCCAAGATACGCAAATACTCCCAATAAAAATAGTTGACAATATAATGGCCTGATTTTTTTTTAAAAAAAATATATTGTTAGATGCACTTATCAGCTCAAAGCATTTTCTTTTAAGAATTTCTCATTCTGGGATTTTTTAGCAATTGAGGAAGATGAAAACTTACCATGGGTGAAACCCACTGCTTAGAGAGTTTTGCCTTGGAGTCTACTGTTAGTTTGGGTTCCATCCTCTCATCTTCTTTCAGAGTTTGTGTACGTAATCAGGTGCACACCTATTGTTTCTTTCATGTATACAACACCCCTTTTCAATTACAAGGGAATCACCAGTTCTATAAATAGCGTCAAATGAATTTCTTTGAAAGTCGGTGAGAAAGTTAGACGGACAGGAAACACCACTTAAGGTACCAGATCTATATCTCAAAGATTAGATTAAGATAACTATGAATTGAAGTGGATTTTTTTTTAATAGCAATTTAATCCATACCTTCACTGCTATGCATTTTTAGGTAGGCTTCAGCACTGTGACCTGCAGCTTGACTATTGCAGCAGTTCTTAAATCTTTGCTAAGAAATTCTCAATAAAATGGATCTGCTCAAACGGTCAGGCTGACTGACAACAGACTATGCTGCCCACAAACCTGAGACATGTTTTGCAGGTGAAATTTGAGCCGTCCTCATGTTAAGGCATTGCTCTTTTAACTATATAGCTACCTCACTGTATAAGATTGCTCAGCCTTCTTATCATGCAACAAACAAAGCATAACCTGTCAGTAAGCTTACAGTCAAACGTTTATAACTGTTGTTGATGGCAATGAACCTAAAGGCTTGGTAAACCTACAAGAGATCCAGATGTACTTAACCTGTTCACAACTGCTTGGAGAAAATACGATGCAGAAGGGTCTCCTAATGTCCAGTTATGGGTTCTTCTGTCGCTTTATCATTTGAAAAGTTATCTACGAGTTCCATTTAGTAATGGTGCTTTCGCATCCACCAGCTGAGAGTTTTGGGAAAAGTGCAAAGAAGAGCAACTAGGATGATTAAAGGCCTGGAGACAAAAACATATGAGGAACGTTTGCAGGAACTGGGTATGGAGAGTCTAGAGAAAATAAGGATTAGGGGTGACATGATAGCAGTATTCCAGTATTTGAGGGGCTGCCAACAAAGAAAGGGGGGGGTCAAATTATTATCCAAAGCACGAGAAGGCAAGACAAGAAACAATGGATGGAAACTAATCAAGGAGAGAAGCAACCTGGAATTAAGGAGAAACTTCCTGACAGTGAGGACAATTAACCAGTGGAACAACTTGCCATCAGAAGTTGTGGGTGCTTCATCACTGGGGTTTTTTTAAGAAGAGACTGGACTTTGTCTGAAATGGTATAGGGTCTCCTGCTTGAGCAGGGGGTTGGACTAGAAGACCTTGAAGGTCCCTTCCAGCTCTATTTTGATTGATTGATACTTTGGATGGGCTGTTTGCTGTTGGCTTCTTTGGCAATTTCTTGATTGGAGTACTGCTTACTCGATTGCTGGTCTGATGTTAACCTTGGAGTTAATCTATGCTGATCTGGGTGCTGATAGCTAGTGGAGAGCTGCTTGGGTCTTTTTGTTCCTGTTTTGGCTGGGTGATAGTCGTTTTTTGCATAGTCTATAGACGTTATTAATGGCTGTTGATGGCTGATTTGTCAGAGTGTCAAGCTTCTCAAAATTCCCTGGCATTTTTGAACTTGGCTTGGTCAAGGATGGTCACATTTTCCCCATTGAAACTGTGGTTAAACCCGTCTATATGTTGTTAAATTAAAGAGTTTTCATCATGTCTTCTGATTGCTAGTTGGTGTCCATGGATGCGTTCTGCCAGTCTTCTGTTCTACATAGAGGTCCTACGTAAGGCACATTTTCCATTGAAAATGCATTATCTCTGCCCATAAAAAGAAAGAAATGTATAGTTTTAAAGTTTCTTCGCTAAAACAGGATCACAAACAAATGCCACATGGCTATACTGTGTGGCCTTGTCTCAGCGTTAAGATGCACAGGTTTTCATGCATGCAGATTGACAGACATCAAAAGGTGACCATCCAGGATCCCTTATAGGCACGCACACCTGTACACACCTGTGTATACAAGTACTCCAGGCTGCTCAGTATGATTCATGTTTATCTAGTTTTGCTAAGTTCAAAGGAACATCTTTGCAAAAAAAAAAAAAAAGGTTTGAAATTAACCTGCAGTTTTCACCTCCAGAAACGAGGGGAACAAAGCAGAATGGACCCCGAAGCACAGCAGTTGCAATACCCACTTCTCAAACACAATTTAAAACAAAACAAAACTGCCAAGTGTCTGTGAAAATACAAAACTGGGGCAGTGCTTTTTTTTTTCCCAGAGATAGAATCCAGGAAAGCAGCAGGTATGAAAAATGCCACCTTCTGTTTTCTCTTGCAAGCTCAGCCTGTGTGTATGTTTTTAATAAGTGCCAATTATAGATGTGAAAAACAGGGTTTTGCTTGAAAAAATCAAATAGAGGCCAGTTCTGACTGTAACCTTACTGTGACTAAGGAACAAGTGCAAAAGTCCATTAGCGGCTACTATTTCAGGCCTTATAAATTAGCAGTTCTTTTTTTCCCTCTCTCCCTCCACCTCTTTTTCTTTTTGTGGACAGGAAGACATCAAAAAATGAAATGTGTAAGCAGCATGGGAAACACTAATATACCACTGTGCCTGCCCCCTCTGAAAAGCTGTGGACAAACACTGACAGATATTGGGCCAAGTTGGCTAATCATCCTCCCACCTCTGTCTCTGCTGCTGTGGATCAACATTTCCCATCCCTTTCTCATTTTTCAAAACGTTTTCTATCTCCTCTTGGCTAACATAAGTGTGGAAGATTGGCAGTGAAGTGGGGAAAAACACAACCAAGTGAGATTATAAATGTTCTTTCTGCTTCTTTTAACTATCATTTTGAGAGGTTTAGGGAGATTCTTAGTCATCTGGACCATGGTAGTCCCAAAGGTGCTTTTTCAAAAGGCAACTGGACTTTCGTTGTTTTTCCTTGAAGACATGTTGTTTCTTACCCAAGAAGCTTCTTCAGTACTGTAGAAAAACTGTCCTTTTAGCAGTTCCAAGGCTCCACACCCATTTGCATTATTTAGGTGATCCTGAGGGCACAGATAAACCTCCAAGTGGCCTCTGCAATTCTCAGAGAGAGTGCTAATGACCGGATTACTGCAAGGAATATTAATCCTTCCATCCACCACCATTCAGTCAGAACTGAAGAAGCTTCTTGGATGAGAAGCAAAACATCTTCAAGCAAAAACCAAGAAAGTCCAGTTGCCTTTTGAAATAGCACTTTGGGATTACCATTTTGAGAGCAAATTAATATTGATGTGGTGTTTTGGAATCCATGCTTGTGATGCTGTTTAATTTTGGCTTATCTTGAATTATCCTAAACTTTGAATCTGATTTACAGATTCTGAAAGCAGTGATGAAATATGTGGAGGCTGGGTGGGAAAGTATATGTAGAGAGTTTCTTATTGAAAAAGATTACATTACAATTATATACTCACTTATCTGGAAATAAGCTCCATCAATATAATGGTATTTACTTTCAAGAAGGGAAAATGCCATCTTCCAAGGCAATTTTTGAATGAAAAATAAACTAGAATCTCTCCAAAGCCTAGCTTACCAAGAAGAACTAATACTGAATTGGTGCAGTCTGGTATATAGGACCCTGCTGATTATTCTTATCAATGGATGTTGCAGCTGACAAATCCAGATGGCCCTATCTACAGACATCAAGAGCCAAAATTTCTCAGGGCAGAGCTGCCAGTTATGGTAACAACTGACTTCAAGGCAGAGGAGTACAGAGCAAAAAGGCCCTGAAACCATAGGTGTGGTGAGAGGAAGAAGCAGTGGATTTATACTACAGTCTGTGTAAAAAGGGAATTGAATCTTCATGTTGGCAGAGGGCAAAAAGATGTTTTAGTTTTCTCTTCCTAGTATGCAAGCTAGATTCTTATCTGGCCGGCCATGTTGAATGTCAGAAAGCCTTGTGCCAATCATGAGTTAGAATTTAGTCAAGCTGTGCTGAGTCACACTCCAGAAAGCTGTGCCAGTAACCCTGGCACTATTTGTGTTTTTCTTTCTGAAAAGATAGATATTGATTTTGGGCCAGGGGACACATGACATTTTATTATAAGAAGAAATAAGCATTTTTGGCCAGAAAGCACATATGTTTTGCTTTGTAGCAGCCAACCTGTTTATTTTAAAACAAACAAACAAAAATCCAATCCATAGGCATTCTTGCAGCCTGAATCGTCATCACGTTACTTACACCATGTGCTATATATAAATGAAAACCTCTGGCTTAGTCCTTTCTGAGCAACCCAGAATCTGAAGCCAAGATGTTTTGATAGCAAAAAACATGAGCCAAACTATTGGGGTTTGTTAACTGCATGACTGGCAAAAGGAAATAATGGAACTTGTTTGAGGAACGTGTACTAAGAACAATGCACTTATCCTTCTAATTTAAGTATGGGCAAAAGCGCTATAATAGAAATCTGTTTCATTGCGGTAATATAGCAATTACATTACAGTAATAACAATGGCTATGTCTCACTTTCTAGGGCTATAGACACCATTACATATTTCTACATGTGCTTTGTCCCAGACAGACAAATTCTATGTCTACAAATAGTTGAGAACACCCAAATAAAATGGCACAACGTTTGCAAGATCAGACAAAACAAAAGAATCGCAATCACTCTGTCCAGTAGCCATAAGAAATCTTTTTAGCAGAAAACCTAGGAAGATTTAGAAGGGAAATCAAAACATCACAAACTGAACCTAGTACCATGAACTGAACTGAGCCTTGAACAAGCGGATCTTGGGTGGAAAGCTTCATTCTTCAGACATCTTGCTTGTTTATCTCTTGACCTTTGGGCTACAGATCAGCAGCTTGATGTCTCTGGAGAGGAGCATGTGTGAAGTCACCTGAAGACACAAAGACAACATGCCCTTCATAATGAACTAATGAGGCTATCTACCCAGCCATCCTTATGGATCAGAAAAATAAACAATTGGAGTTCCTGGGACTGGGATGATATATCTAAATGGTGACAATTCTATTGTGATTGTGATTTTTGCCTATGTGTCTACTTCCTCTCCCGCTTTTGTGTATCATAAGCTTTCCTTCACATTGCTGCTTGGGAGCTTGGCAGTCCTGTTCCACTATCACTGCAGCCTGTCAGAAGTACAAATGGCACCTCAGGGAATGTGGCCTGATAATGTTTGGTTTGGTATGGCTTGGTTGCATGCACTTTATCCTTTTTTTTTCTTAAAAGGGAAAGAAAGCCCTAATCTATGTTTATAAATTGCTAAACGAGCCCATATTCCACCCTTTTGTTCTACCTCTATAACTATCTGTGGCCTTTGACTTCTTCCCCTTCCCATCTCGATATTTTAACATTTAGTCCCCTAATTCCAGATGACTACCAAATACAGGGTCAATGGATTAACATGCTCATTCAAAATGATTTATTCTGTATTCCTCTTGCTCCCCCCACCCCCTGCTTTTCTGCTGTGTACAGATAGGTTACTCTCTTGACTAGGTCAGAATGAATGGGCAATATTACAGATTCTAAGCATATCAGCCTTTGTGTAGAGAGATTAATTTCCTATACAGAAGGCTCTGTGAACCCAACGAATAAAAATAGCTTCTAAAAGATCCAATAGAAGAGTAGAAAGAAATATCTTCAGTCGAATGTCAGCAGAAATGGAATAAGGAGTTATGCATCTGAAGGGATTAAAGGATGCATCAAGATCTACTTTGTCCTTATTGTGAGATCAGTAAAATATTGTCTATCCCAAATACAGTTGTAAATTTAGGCTGATTTTATTCCATCCTAAATTCTTCTATCCAGCTGGGATTAAAATAAGAGGGGGGAAAAAACACTGTGCTACTAAAATAGGATTGGGAATAAGTTGCAGCCCATCACCATGTAACATCTTAATTAAAGCTTCTTTCTCTGATATAAAGTTGACTCTAAGGCACTCATCTTTAATTTGGATATTTTAAACCACATATATGGGAATTCAGTAGATTTGAATGATATTTAATTAATGATTCCTGAACTGGATATGCTCATTTTAAACATGGAAGTTAGAAGGCTTTTTGGGGATGAAATTGGATTAGTAAACTTCTATGATTTATTTTTTGATTGATTGATCTATATTTACAACAATTTTTATACTACCCAATCAGATGATTCTGGATAGGATACAAAAACAATAATATAAAAGACAACCAATTCTATGGTTCTAGCAAATTAAACTTGAGTAGAATCACAATAGAGATGTTGTATTAGGAAAATTGTAAAGTGATACTTCTGGAGGAAAGAATGGATAATATAAAACTCAGCCTCAAGTTAAATTAAAATAGTAAAATGGCCCATATTTTGCAGGATCTGACAAAAATCTCAAAAGAGTGCTTGTATGAAATCATGTAATAATTCAAATAAGAAAACTGAAATCTCACTTTTTTTTTTGTATTTTCACAAAAGGTAATCATATAATTGGGCAATTTTACAAGGGATCAAATTATAATTTGTGGAATTGTGAAATTCCACAATTTTTTACTCAGACTGTAGAAATATGATATTTGGTGGTTTTGCAAAGTTGAGACCGTTTTTCATCCATGCATGTTTTTCCAGAAGAGAAATTTAGAGATATTTTCTTTTGTACATCTTGCATGAGACAGCCCACAAGCTATGCAGCTAGAAATAATTTATGGACTGCTATAGTTCAGTGGTCTTGTACTTTTTTTTTTTCCCCAGAAAAAGAAAAGATAGTTTTGTGGGCAAAGAACACAATTTGATACCAACACATAGACACATTCTGATACAACTTTTTAAAAAACATCTATTCGTTTCTTTAAAAAAATAGTTAGTTTCTTAACACATTTTCTTTGCTAAGATCACTGTGATAATCCTACAAATATAATGCAAATGCAATAGAAGCCACAATGTAAGCAAATGCTATAACTGGCCAATCAGATCAAGTATCTAAAATGATGGTCAAACAGATGGTTGCGGTCTGATGGATATTTCATAATCATTACTGTTGTATTGTATTAGAAATGTACAGCACTTCAGATTCTATTTCAGGGGCCCCCAACCCCTAGGCTGCGCCCCACTGCTGGGCTACAGCCTGTTTGGAACTGGGCCGTGCAAGCAGCAAGTGCTCGCATGCAACTCCACTTGTGTGAGTGATGGGCGCTCATGCTCGCATGCAAAGCTCCATTTGTG
Source organism: Oxyrhabdium leporinum (assembly GCA_032468155.1). Classification (NCBI taxonomy): domain Eukaryota; kingdom Metazoa; phylum Chordata; class Lepidosauria; order Squamata; family Cyclocoridae; genus Oxyrhabdium; species Oxyrhabdium leporinum. The sequence continues at coordinate 268,121 of JANHFL010000111.1, forward strand.
TGGGCGGTGGACGCATGCACAACTGCCACTCATGCAAATGGAGTTGCGTGCACGAACATCTGCCTGCACTCACCCAGAACTATTTCCTCTCTCCCACGCTGGTCCGCCAAGCCAGAAAAGTTGGGGATGGCTGTTCTATTTCACAAAACTGCTTCAGAGAACTCTAGCATGCAAATGTACTTGTAGTCTGCAAGTCTTTAAAGCAGCTGCATCTTTTCTTAGGGTTGAGTACCTCTTCTCTGCTGCAGCTGCCATGTGACCCTAGGGCTGAATTAGGATGCTTCAAAGAGTTACAGATGGCTATTCTGTGCAATCCTCTTCATCCTCCGAAGCAGATTTTTGGAAATGAATCCAAAGCACTGCATAGCCCTACATAATAGATATGAAAAGCTTGGATTAATATGTTTCTTATGTATTGTTAAGTTGTGGCAAGGTGATATAGAGAGAAGCACTACTATAGATCTCAGGCCATATACAGCTTTCAAAGTAAACCCCAGGATTTTAAATTGATCTCAGAATAGGTAGCTACATGCATACAAAAATGCAAGTTTTAAGAAGATTGTACATACAAGTTGTTAGTTGAAGTTGCATGCCAAAGAAGCGCAGATTTTCTTCCATTGGTTGATGATAAGGATGTTAATACTGCCTGCAGATGTCAAAATTTGACAGGCTGGACTAACCAATGAATAGATGTGAAACTTAAGATCAGATACATAATTGATCCGTATAATACCTTCAAGACCAAATCTTATACTTACACCATCTCTTCTTTTACCTGTGTCAGCTTTGATTTATCTCTTTACCACTTTTCTTTTTTTTCCCCTGTCAGTTTGCACTTATACTTAAATGGGGAAACTATGGTTTGCATTTGCCCTTCAAATCAGAACTGACTTGAACACAGTGTACATTTCTGCTTCAGAGGGTAAGTGTGAGCTATAGTAGGCAGGGGCTGGTGTAACAGCAGAAGGTAGTTTAAGAAAGTCAGGGAGCCGGGACATAATGCCTCTATATGTGTGAATGTATGTATGTGTGTGTGTAAGCGTGAGCGAGGGCACAATATCCTTTAATAAGGCTTCAGTATGAATTAACCCAATAATATATAAATAATGCAAGTTGGTAAGCCTAATGAGTTGAGATTCGGTCAGGGGCTGCTACCTCAGTGTAATCAACTTGAAATGATATGACTGTGTAAAGTTGTGCCACAGAGCTTAGTTACTTAAGCTATCTACCTCCAATTGGACAAGTAAGTTTGAACTGATGTCCTCTCTAAATAACTTTTAAAGCTTTTCTCTTCTGAATGAACGTGCCGTTTAGTTGCTGCAATTGCTCCCTATTAAATAGAGTCACCGATCCACGTTGTGTAGGTATTTTTGACCTTGAAAGTGCTTGTGTCTAGCTATTCCCCCTATTACTATAACTGTTCTGGGTCTCAAAGCCCCCACTTCCAAACTAAGTTCTGTGGGAGGCTCAGTGTGAAGTCTACTTGCTCCATAACTACTTTATCTCCTTTCGCATCAAAACCATGTGGATATTATACTGCAGAATCATCAATCAAGTGAACTGCAGTCAAGAGCCTGTCCTGGCATTGCTCCTTCCAACCTGCCACTGTAGATCCAAGGGCACGTACTTTGAGGCAGTGTGATGGAATACACACCTGCAGGGGCAGTGGGGGAGAGTCTTCACAACACAGAGCCTTCCCAGAAAGAAGTGCCTGTTCAGTCCCAAGCTGGATAGAGATGGGGAAAGAGGTGCAGAGTAACCTTTCTATCTCGTAGGTAAGAAAATTATAGCTTTAGCTTGGCAAGGTTGATATCAAGCCCAAGCAAAGTTCAATCAAATTCAATCCTATATTTGCATACACTTAATGGACAGAATCTTGCCAAACTAAAGCTATAACCTTTTAACCTACTAAATATATCCTGGGTGATTCTAAGGTGTGGCAATCTTGAACTTCTTCACTGCTCCTCCATCCAGTTTGGGACCTCACTGTCCCTCATTCTGGGCATCTCTCTGGGAAAGCTCTGGGTTGCTAAAACTCCTATCTACTGATTCTCCAGATGCACATCCCATCACAGGCAGTCAGAAGAGAGGACACTGGGAACACAGGTATTTTTTTCCTGATGATGCAACAATGGGATAGTGCAAGGAGTGGGTTCCTTCTGGAATGATACAGTAGATTTTTCATATTGCCATAACACTACGAATTGCTTTGCTGGATCAATACCTTGTCATGTGTCTCTGAAAGAGCCAAGAGGCCACCTCCAATGTCCCATGTTAGTCTAGTGTAATTGGTGGACAGGTTTATGGTGTGTTTCCATTTGATCCTCTTACCATCTGCCAATTAGTTTCCTCCCAGATATGTTCAGACAGTAATTTCCAGAAATCTAGCCAAGTTGGAGAAGAACATTTTAAGTTATGCATGATATTCTTATTCCCATTCCAGAGGATAGTAATGTGGCACTCACAGATACCACAACATGTGCAACACTCCTAAATGGTATCTACAGCTGTCACCACCCTACCCACATTAAATAAAATAATTTGAAATGGCTGAAATTTCATCAGATTACCAAATTACATTGACATTTACCATCCCTACATGAAATCTTACAAGATTTTGATCAAACACACCAAAATCTCAGAGGGCTTTGGATGAGTACCTATTTCTTGTGTCTCATTGAGTGACTTGGTGAGATTTTAGCGAAGTTTATAGAACAGCTGAGATGAAATTGCCAGAATCTCTCCTTAATTTGACAATACAAAAAGAATGAAAGGGAGATTGACTAGAGGGTCTTGAAAAAATTGCCTACCTTGACTTTAGAACACATCCCAAAAAAGTTGTATGATCCAATTGCAGATGAATGTCAGGAAAAGTTCCCAATGGGAAATGGGGCAAAAATAATTTGAGAGTGGAATGAAGGATGGTAATGAACATGATGGACATGTTTAAGAAAAAGATGGACAGGCATTTAATTTGGATTACAGGTAGTCCTTGACTTATGAACACTTGCTTAGCGATTGTTCGAAGTCACTACAGCACTGAAAAAAAAGTTACTTACTACCAGCCCTTGAACTTAAATAGCAATAGCACTTAGACATATATACCACTTCACAGTGCTTTACAGCCCTCTGTAAGCGGTTTACAGAGTCAGCATATTGCCTCCAACAATCTGGGTCTTCATTTTACTGACCTTGGAGGGATGGAAGGCTGAATCAATCTGGAGCTGGTGAGATTTGAACTGCCAAATTGCAGTCAGCCGGCAGTCAGCAGAAGTAGCTTGCAGTACTGCACTCTAACCACTGCACCACCACAGCTCTTAATGTCTGTACAATGTGGATACAAGCTGGCATAGTTTTAAAGCAGGCACACCAAGATTTCTAGCAAAGGTGGCTACCTCAGTGCTTGGAGAGGGGGCATATGTGTGATACAAAACACATTTTTAAATATATTCACAAGAAAGAGTTTTTTTTCCCCTTAAGATCAAGCTTCCATATTATACCAAATGTCATGCATCTTGTGTGCCTGTGGAAATTATCATTAGTCTCACATTCTGTGGTATGTTGAAGTCATGGGTGACATTTTGCAGTGTTTATCTTGCATGCACTGTTTGTACTTCAGAAGCTGTTTGTACTTTCACTGTTTGTTCTTCTGATGCTCTTTTGTTGTTGATTTTTTTTGTGTGGGGGAAGGGTGAAGTTGTCTATGAAGTGGCATCAAGTATAGCAACAGAGCTTCGATTGAGGATGCTGGATTTCCCATACTAGGAAACAAAATAGAAATGTCATAATTACACAGTTTTTTCCCATCTTGCTCTGCCCATACTACAATTGTTGCATATGATTATTTATCTATTTATTATTAATTTATATGCTGCCCATCTCTCCCTTCAAAGCAACTCTGAGTGGCTAATTATCCCCAGTACAGACTGATGTACTGAGGATAATTAGCCACACAGAGTTACTTTGAAGGGAGAGATGGGCCGCATATAAATTAATAATAAATAGATAAATAGATTTCTCCAATAATTTCAAGTGATGGGTCCAGGAAGAGAGCTTTCTCTACTGTTACCCCCACCCTATGGAAAAGTCTCTCTCCAGAGGTGAAGCAGGCCCCCTCTCCATAAATTGGGAAATGAAATTAATAAAAGAACAGGGGGGGGGGATGAACTATGAACTTTACCTCAAAGAAGGAGTTGGAAATAGAAGTGGAATTCTAATTTTAATTCAATTCTGTTTGCCAAATGATTTAATGGGTAGAGTTGTCAAAGTCCACTATCAGTAAACTGAAGTAGATCTGGTTCTAGAGTTCCCTGAAAGTAAGCAAGGGCCTAGTAAAAAAGAAAAAGGAAAAATCAACTTATACAGGTAGTCCTAACTTACAACAGTTCATTTATTGACTGTTTAAACTTACAACGGCATTGGAAAAAAATGACATGACTGTTTTCACACATATATAAATATAAAAATCTAATTTTACACTTTCTTCTTGTGATGATTTTTAGCTGATAGGTAGAAAAATTACACTGAGTTTTTATCTTTTATTATATTGGAGGTACTGAAGTCATCAAGCTTTTCCAGTCTCCAATCTCTTAGTTTTAATGAGACAGACTGAAAGCAAGGTAAGGATCTTGCTATCTGTTATAATTATAGAGCTATATTTATCCTTGTTGTTGTGGATGCTATAATTTTAACAGCTTTCTTAACCCTTAGATTATACCCTCTTCTTCCAACTGTTGTGCACCATCTCTAGCTGGATGTATATAGTCTCATCAAAATTCTGAAAATGTAACATTTTAAACTGATAATTGATTTAATTCAGCTACTATTGGACACTGAAGTAGTTTTTAATATGATTCTTCCACAATATCTGAACCAGCTGCTGATCGATTTGGGGGTTTTCTCAAATTTTTTTAGCCTAGATTGACATTTTTGGTTTAAATCCTACATTAATGTGATTACAAGTGGAATATTATCACTTGGTTCAAATTATACTGTCATATATCCTTTAAAAAAATAAATAAATTGGACTTTACTTATTGCTTAAGCTATTATAACCTCTGAACACATTAAAGCGATCATACTAAAGTGTCAAAGGGGTAGCAAAGGGGAAAAAAGTCCCAGTACATCACATGACGCCACCATGATGACGCAAGTTTGACACCCCTGTACTAAATAAAGAAGCAGAGTATAAGCTTCTGCTAGGTGAGGATAATATGTTATGTATCAGATCAGATCAGATCAGCCAAAAATGTTCATTCTGAATCTAGGGAAAAAATAGTTCCATTTTAATTGTTTTATATATTGAAGGAAAACAGATTTAAGCCATTAGGTCTCAGTCATCATTGTAAAATATGTAGGATTGGAATTGCAGGTTGTGTTGTAACTTTGTTTTTTGTTGAGATAACTCACAAGAGGCTTTCACAATTAGCAAATCTGAATTTGTCCCTGATGTTTTACAGAAAGTGAAGATATAGACAGATGGTATTATAGTCCCTGTATTTAAATTATTTATTTCTTCCTGTTTATATCCCTTATTTCAAATGAATTTAAAAAATGCTGAACTTTCTCTGGCAGGGCCATCACTAAATGTTTTCACTGTGCAGATTACTATTTCTTGTTAGGAAACGTGGATTTCATTTTCATTTTTCACATATCAATTATTTATTGATAATAAAAAAATAAATAAAATAAATCTAGAGTCAGAATGTCATTTGTACTCAACTTGAAAGCTATTTTATGACCGGACAAAAGTAATAACAAGTAGTGGGGTCCATATATAGTATTTTCATGTGTATTTTGCAGTATTTTCAAAACCTAGATTTAATGCCACAAAATACAAATGGAAAACAGTGAATTACCAATGTTACATTTTTTAAAAAATCCCTAGAACTTTATAGCAATAGAATTTAGACTTATATGCTGCTTCATAGTGCTTTTATAATCATATCTAAGTGGTTTACAGAGTCAGCATATTGCTGACAATCAACAATCTGGGTTCTCATTTTAGTGACCTTGAAAAGATGGAAGATTGAATCAACTTTGAGCCGGTAATGACCAACCTCCTGGCAGTGAGCAGTGAGTTGTGAGATAGCCTGTAATACTGCATTCTAATCACTGTACCACCATGGTTTGGTGAATGATTATGATCATGATTATGGGAGTAATCATAATTTTAAAATATCTGGTAAATATATTTTGCAGTAAGGAATGTGTACATTTCACAATAGCTTTACTTTGGATCAACTTGGTTTGGATTTAGTTGCCGTTAAAACTACTAATGGAGTGGGTGATGGCTGACCGATGTGTTAGGATTACTTTTATGAGCTCCTGGTTTATGTTCTTGCCCTTCAGATTAGAGCTCGTCAAGACTTTATCAGGGTTAATAATAATATAAGTTGATAAACTTAATAAAAATTTGGAAATTAAAAAAATGACTTATTAGAGTAATTAAAACTACTGTAGATCTATTGTAGAAGACTTTGATTTGTCTAAGATTACATCTTGGTAGTTTATTCGGTTTTAAGATTTGTTTTCATGATTTTGTCCTGATGCCATTGTTACTTCTGAAGTCCCATAGATGATAATGGCTTTGTATGAATCAACTGAAAGATTGATAATTATTATTTCTGATAAAAAAATGCCGATAGTTATTATCATTATTAGCTAAAGTTCACCTTTTAATAAATCATATAATTCTCTAGAAAATTGGCTACAAGCAGCTCCTTTGTGTAAAAACCTTTTTAGGCAACATTACATTGGAATATACCTATCACAATGTTAATTATGGTGTTATTATTTATTAGCACATCTTCAAATGTAAACTGTAAGTAGCTTCATTAAACAGCCTAATAAGGAGAGTTGTGATGTTGGGTTTCTGGGTTATTTGACTAACTTGTTCAGATGATGATGGTTAATATTCACAAAATAGAGTTTTATTGTTCTATTCCACCCTCTCTGCATTGTTATCTCTTTACTTTCAATAGTCCACTGAGCTGAATTAGCAGCAGAAAGCAGAAGTTTTGTATGTTGAGAAAATAAAATGATTGTTAAATATACTTATTAATCTCACTCTTGGCCAGGACAAATATGACCTTTATCCATTAGATTCTCCTCTCCCTTTGGACCAAATGGACATCATTAATATATGCAGGATACTGGTTTGGACAGAGAGAGGCACACCGTTTCATCCCAGTTGTACATCTTGGATGGATCTCTGGAGTCTACTTAACTCAACTCTGAATTTAATTGAACAGAATACTTTATTTAGCCAAGTGTGATTAGACACACAAGATTCTGCTTATCAAAATGGTGTGGGTCCCATCTTGTATTCCATGTATAGAAATAAACTATGCTCAAAGTTGAATATTAGTTAATGCTTGTTATCTCTACTGTGTTGGAAAGCAACAGACCAGTTTAGGAAGTGCAATATTGGTTGTGTACAGCGTGTAAAAGGTATGTCCTGTGAGAAAATACCATGATTCTCCTCCTCCTATGATTTGCTCCCTGAAAGGATTGTGCCCTTCTGCTAGTCCTATTATTTCCACTAGAAATCACTGGTGAAGACATGGTGGCATCTAGAAAGGAGAACTTCAGGAAGGCATTTAGAAATGCCAACTTTTGCTGGCTAGATATTGGTCTTTCCTGCAGAGCCGGTTCTCTACTCATGGCTGACTGAAAAAAAGCTAAGAAGCTTCTATTCTCCCTTTTATTGCTATAAGAGCCTCTAGACTGTTTTGAGTTATTACTTTGTAATACTGTTAAAAGCTATTTTTTCCACCATAAGTTACCCCGATGTTTTGGATATATTTCTTCAAGTGTCATCCCAGGTTTATCTAATCTATGGGCCTTTCTTCAGAGTTCTTGAAATGGAGGTGCAATTGTACAGCAGCAATAGCTCACCAAGTGAAATGAATAATGTTGACATAATTTAGAGCCAAGAAGCCTCCCAAGAAAAATCTGGAAGGCTGACTCATGCTGATAATATCCTGATTGAAGACTATACATGTTTGGGAGGGGAATCACTTTTCCTCCTGACAGATTGTATCTTTCCAATACTTTCCTCCCCCTCCCCAAAAAATTATGGTAAGTTGACTTCAGCCAAGATGAAGAACCCAACTCTTCCTAGTCTGCTGAAATGGGATACTTAAGCTGTTCTCCAATGGTATTTTTCTTCCCTAAAGCTTTAGGAAAAAAAATAAAAAGCAAATAGTGTTGGATTTTCTTGCCCAAAGTAAAAGCATAAAAACAACATAACATGGAGGAATATCCTAAACACACACACACACACACACACACACACACACACACACACCACAAACACAGAAGGAATATCCATTATCCATGGAGCCGAGTGGAATATTTTAATAGTTGAAAAAAAAATAAACCTAGCAGTACTACTAAATGTTTTTTTAGGTGGTTAGTAGCCTTGAATTGGAAAGAGAGAGCTGAAAGTTGGTTTTGTGTCACGGGAGAAGATATGGTGGTAAGGGAAATGGCCACTAAGTGTAAAAGGTATAATGTCTTGTATGTCCTAGGTTCTTATAGAAGAAAGGTCTGGAAGGAAAATAGGCTAATGGAGAATAGGTTGTCAGGAAGGTCGATTTCCTTCCTTCCTTCCTTCCTTCCTTCCTTCCTTCCTTCCTTCCTTCCTTTTATAAATCTATAAATCTATAAATTTATAAATCTATAAATCTCTCACTTATGGTTGGATGGCTTACAATAATATTAATGTGGTTGCCGGACTGCTTCTCTATGGTGAAGGTTACAGGTAGTCCTCAACTTACAAGTGGTACAAGAAAGAAGGGTGTATATTTCCATAGAAATTATGATAAAAGGTGTTGCCTGAGGCATTATAGGAGAAGAATGATCAGCATATTAGTTCAGCCCCTACTTCAGATAGAATTGCTGGTTGCCATGGCCTTAGGATACGATTGGTAAATTCCAGATCCACATACAGGACAATAAAACGTCTTCCACCTTTGATATATTTTAGAGAAATTTCTCCCTAATTAAGGAAGACCCTTAAGAATATAGAGTTTATAGACCATTTGCAGACAGGATCCTATACTGACCATGACCACCAGAGATGGCAGTGACCAACCTGATGGATTATCTTTGTCAGGGATGACAGTATGCCCTTATTGGTCCCACTAGACAAAATTGGCAGAAAAATACAACAAAAATGCAAGTTATGAAATAAGAAAATGGGAAAAGAGAGAACAAGGGGTGGAAACTACCATATATACAGAAGTCCAAACAAAATCAAGTCCCTAGGTGACAGTAGCTGGCAAATGTTGACTCTGAAGCTAAGCAGGGTTTGGTTTGGTTAGTACTTGGATGAGTGATCTCTGGGGAATCCTTGGTTAGACTAGGAAGTCAAATAAACATCTTGGTGGCCAACAACTTAAAAATATGCATAAGTGGACTATATCCATTAAGTCATTAGAATCAAGCTCAACTTGAAGGGGAGTTTATTTTTTCATGTACAATTCAAGTATTTCAGTAGGATGCTGGTTTTCAGAGTACAATGCAAAGATGATCTATTGCAAATTAATGTAGATTTACAACAATGACTTTTGATCAATATATAGGGATTTACCCATCTTTATCTTTCTAGAGGAACATTCTCTTTTGACTGCTAGGAAATAGATTTACAGAGCACTTAAAGTAAACTTTTGAGTCAGAGCAGCTGAGGTAGATTATGGTATCTTTTTTGCCCCCTAAAACCTTCAACATTTGCAAAATATTTTTTTTTTATGAGGGAGGTTCAAAAAGTGCATTAAGGCTCTGTTAAGGCCAGAAATAGCAGTCTCATTCATCTCAATAACTTTATGATGTCACTAGCCATATCCTCTAACCAGAGTTTCTACGGAGATTCTCAATCTTCCAGGTCATGGTTGTCCCAGAGTATTTTTCCCAAAAAGGCAACTTTCTTGTTTTTTTTTTCTTTGAAAATGTTTCACTTTTCATCCAACAAGCTTCTTCAGTTCTAACTGGTGGGGAATGGAACACAAAAGTCAGATGCCAGAAAAGTTTTTCACTACCATTTTACATCAGCTCTAGAAATGTTTCAGGATTCTTTTATGCCAGAATTAGAGAATCCACCTAACATAGTTATTTGCAACAATTAATGACTAGAAAAAGATAAATATCTTCTTAATGATGCTAATACTAATATACTAAGTACTAATCTTGCACCTTCTTATTAGTATGACTGGATCTGATGAACATCCAGTCTTCAGTGAATTTGCTGAAATACAAGTCAATAAGATTTGAAAGATACATCCAGTGTGGAAGCATTTCTATGCACATCCAAACAGAGAAAACATTTGGGAGAGAAAGAATTGAGGGAATTGTTCTTTTGTCTTACAGTGAATAATGAATTTCCTGCACCACTTGATTTTGAGCAGCTAAGAAAAGGCAGATGTTTTCAGACACAAATTCCTCACAAGGGGCAAACTGTCATAAAAATGAAGCATTGGCAAAGAAAACTCACCTTTTAATGCTGCAATGCAAGAACAGTCCTATTTGTTGCAGAAAGAAATCTATTTTGGCAGTTCTGCTGAATCAGAACTGTGCCCTTCTATAGTAAGAATAAGAAAACGACAAGAAACAGCCATTCATAATAAGATTAAATAAAAATACACAGGCCACAATAGATGAATGTGATTCAATCCAGCGTGCTCACTCTTTTTATATGAAAAAATATTTCTCCCCTTTTCAAGGAAGACAGCCAAAATGGCATAATTATATAATGAGAAGCCTATGAGAAAAAAATAAATCAGATAATGCAGAAAATGGTTGACAATAAGGTTTAAGAACTAGTTAAAACCATAGGTTTGATGAAATTTAAAAGCAACGATAACAAAACATTATGGTATTGCAGCTACAAAGGAAGAAGCTAATCTGATTTCATGGAACAAGCAATTCCACACCCTGGATGTAACAATGCAGAAGGTCCTATCCATACATCTTCATTAGCCCTGTCTTTAACTGTGTTTCAAGATATGCTCCAAGAGAGCAACCCCTATCCCCAAATGCACATATGCTCTCAATAAACAGACAGGATCAAGCAGGAAGATCTAGTTCTTCAAACATTTTTCAGCTTTAATATTTCAGCTTAATCAAGGATTTGCTGCTTTAATATCTCCAACTGCCAGAATTGAAGCCTCATTCAATTCAGCAGATCTTGACTTTTAAATATACATTCACAGGCTTAGAGGGCAACACTGATAATCACCATTGTGCATTGGATTCTAAGTGAGTACCAATAGATGTTCACAGGTTCAAATGCTTGTCGAGTTTGACTTTCAAGTGATCAAATCTAAATCGAAATTCATTAGCTCACCAAATCAAGGGCAGATTGGTCTCTACTTTCTTTCAGTTATTCCTTCAAGTGTCTTCTCTTGTTGATAATCATGAGTCTCAAGAGGGTCTGCTTTGATTCATGGTTGACAGTGGGACTGAAAGATTTGGCAAGGTCATAACTTCTTCCACGTCCTATATTGTTGAGCAAGTTGGGCTGGTTCATCTGCCTTTAGACCAGGGTTGTCAAACTCGTGGCCCATGGGCTGGATAAGTCACCCACTGGCCATGCTCATGCCCAATTTAGCGAAGGGGAAAAAAGTCATGATATGTCACATGATGCTGCCCTGATGACGCGAGTTTGACACCCTTGCTTTAGAGTCTACTCACCCATCAGGTAAGAGAGGCCCTAAAGACTCATTCTCAGAAGTTTATTTCCTTTAAATTTCCTTTATTTATTCTTACAAACAAAGGTATTACAAGTTTCAAAACGAAAAGAAATGGTATAATACTAAAATATGCTTAGCAGGATATAGAAAATTAGATAGTAGAGTTCATCATCAGCCTCATCATCATCATCATCATCATCCTCATCATCATCATCATCATCATCATCATTATAAGGGCAAACAGGTAACAAATCTTTGATAACCAAACAATTCTAATATATATATAATGGACAATATATTCTAATATATCATTAAAATCTTAAAGTACTAAGAAACATTTCATAACAATATATAATCAAAAGCTAGAACTTTAAAAACACTAAAATTTAACCTAGAACTCTAAAAACTATGTTGAACTTTAACAATGTTTTGAGGCAAAAAGAGAAATTACAGAAAATATACAGTGTACTAAAAGAATATTGTAGATAATTTATATTCATTTGACCTATAAATTTTATTTAAAATTTAAATATCTCTAAAACGGATAAAAAGATAGATGCTTAGTGTTGTTCAGAAACTTTGCACTATTGCAACCCGCTGTAGTAATGCAGAATTTGTGTGCCCCTATGAAATAAATTAATGATTCCTTTGGGTTTAGAGTTGGAGAAGTAATAAATACAGGATTTCCTTTTAATAATTGTATTTTAATATGTTTATTACATGAGTTTTCAAACTTTGAGATCTTGCAAAAGCCAGGTTGGGGAGATAAAACCCAGAACATGTTTCAACAGTGTTTATTCTTTGTGAAGCTTGATCAAGCTAAAGAAAAATGTGACTTTCTTCTTGACTGCTCCAATGTCCCAAGAGATTACAACTTACAGTTTGAGAACCCTTATGCTAAATTATATCAATATATAAACTGTTTGTGAGCATGTGCATGAATATGGGGGGAAATAATAAGAATCAGAATAATTGTGCATTCTGGCCCGTATCAACAGAAATGTTTTTTTTTCTGCCCTCTATATCCAACTTTCTTTGACGGCACTTATTTTCCTCTTCCAAGTTAACTTAGATGCAGAAATTCATCACATAGTTGTTGTTTTTTTAGTTGGGATTCAGTGTAACAACTAGTTTTCACTTCTCCATCTTTCTGAGTTATGGTGCCCTAGGCATGAAGACAAAACTGAGGAATGATGAAGGGGGAAAAAAAACTACATAAAAAGAAAATGATGTTATTATCCAGCAAGTATTAAAATGTGTTGCTGTTGAGGGAGAGATTGGGTCCTACCCTCCTGACATATAAACCATCCATAGCTCCTTGTATCCATCTCCTTTCTTTGCCATCTTGTCTCCTTGATTTTAATCTGTTAACAAACATTTTTCCATGTTTTTATGTTGGGTACAAGATGGGTGGCAAATAAATTGCCTGAATGAATGGATAGATGATAGATAGATAGATAGATAGATAGATAGATAGATAGATAGATAGATAGATAGATAGATAGATAGAT
>JANHFL010000114.1:0-19304 GCA_032468155.1 Oxyrhabdium leporinum
ATTATTATTATTATTATTATTATTATTATTATTATTATTATTATTATTATTATTATTATTATTATTATTATATTTACTGTATTTGCCAACCATCTTGCAGTTCGAAGCAACTCTTACATATCTTGAATGGAAGAAGCACATTGGAATGGTCCTGAGAAACAACACAAAATAGATCTCAACAAATTATCAATTAATTTTGTTGCCATTTCTGATCTCAATCCTAGACCTAAACTTCCACTGCATAGTTATCAAATAGTTAAGATTAGAATAATCTATAATTCGAAAGTTAAGCATTGACTTTGGAAACATTATAAGTTTTAAAGCTGGTCACTAGTAACTTAATTTTTGAAATGTTTTCAATTTATTTCAACTGTTTAAACTTGAAATAAATTGAGAACATTTCAGTAATAAAGTATAGTCATGCAATTTTAAACTATTTAAAGTGAGGGATCCTAAACATTTTAAAATCTTCTATTTATAGGATTTCTCAGTTACTGGCGTGGCAATCTTGCCAATGTTATTCGATATTTCCCAACTCAAGCCCTAAACTTTGCCTTTAAAGACAAATACAAGCAGATATTCATGTCTGGAGTTGATAAAGATACACAGGTAAGTCTGATTTAATAAAAGTTTATTCCAAAAGTTTTTCTTTGTTTTAATCTTAAGAAGTACTGGAAATGTGGGTTTCTTTTGAATGATTATAGGCATTGTATAGAAGACATTGGCTGTGATTTCTTGTTGGTTATTATTGGTGTAAGCATCTCCTGAGTTGACTAACACTTATGAGTTATGCCCACCAGGAAAAAAATATGTATGTACTTTATATGGCCTGATAGTCTTTTCCTACAGCCCTTTTTGTTGAAGGATCAACAAATATGAAACTATAGAGAAGGGTCATAGTAAGAAAGGAGAATCATTGAAAATTTGTTTTATTGTTATCATCACTGGATTTGACCCTAGCTTCTTTTTGTGGAAACATGTTTAAAATTCATAAAATGCAAAATACTTAATAAAGGATTAATTCAATGGTTACATAAGGAAATGCTGAGTCTTATTACTTGTAATGCTTCCACGTAAGATCCAATAATATGTTGGTTTATTTTTTCAGTGTTCTAACACCTGTTGTATTAAGGCAGCAATACTCTGCTTAATCTTTTCTAGATTTGTTGGAATGTCAGCAAGCTAGAAATCCCAGATAGCATACATGCTGACTACTTGAAAATGAAGGAAGAAAATTTGTGAGAGAGTGTGTAGGCATGAGTATTCAACAAAAAAAAGGGTTAGAACTTCAATTAGTCTTATGTAGTCTCATAACTTAAATGTTTTAGGCTATGACACCTATCATCCCAGTCCAGGTTGCAAATTCCAACAACTGTAGTCCAAATGTATCTAGAAAGTATTAGCTTTGACCAGGTTATATTAAGCAAACAAATTTCAGCATTATCTAATTGTTTGAAACCTGATTGATCAGTCACTTTAATGTATGGATGCTTTTGAAAATAATTGGCTGCATTGATATAGATTATTGGCTGTTGCTTCTCCTACAATGTCTTTTCAATCTGTAAATGATTAAATGAATATATTACTAAAAGGCACTGAAGAATTAACCCCATTTCATTTGCTAGGAAGTAACAATAAAAATAAATAGTTTTTAATCTACTGTACAATTGTGTGTATAATAGTGGAAAGTAATTTGCTTTCCAAATGTTTTAGATTTCATATTTCATTTAATGTAATTAATTAATGTAATGTAATTGTAAACCACTGGGAATCTTCATTAAAATATGCCGATATAAATACAATAAATAATTTTTTACTTATTTTTGAAAAGTTATATGGTAGAGAATAGAAAGTATACGAAGTTTTGTATCTAATGAGTTTGTAAATTTTTGAGGAAAGGGTGTTTTTAAAAAGACATATGTTTATTTACGTAAGTGCCCTAAATGTATGAATGAGAATAATATCAAGGAGAATTAAAACTCCCTTTGCCCAGTAGGCAATTTGTCTATATTTATTTTAATATCTTCTGAATTAGCAAATACTTATTTCACATTTAAGGTTCTTTTATTTATGAGCACTTGCAAATAACCTTATTTAATCTTCAATATTTTATATTATATATTCATCTTCTGTCAATTTGAGACAAATTAATTCTTAATTTATTACTCTAGAGAACATGATAGTTTTCTTAAAATACCTTGTGGCAATGTCTCTTTCCAGTGAACAGAACTCTTGATGCCTATATATGAACATGCCCATGCTATTTTCTTGGCAATAACACAGAAGCATTTTACCATTAACTTCTTACAAAATGCTTTTCTGGTTTCTGCTAATCTGCAGCCCTTAGTTTTCTCTTGATCTCAAATCTAAGTACAGAAAGAGCCTCTCCTAAACTTTTGAGATTAGCCAAGCTCAGTAAATGTTGCCATTTACTCCATAATATAATGGAGTATAATGAATGAAAGCTAAAATAACTAAGCTTCACTGCACAAATCAAACCACTGAAAGATGTATTTTAACAAAAGATATTACAAAATTACCACACTCATTTGAATTAAATAAGAGTTGCCTTGTTTAACAGCATAAATGAAACATACATTTGAATCTAAAATTGTAAATACAATACTTTTCAAATAAATTAATTCAGAATACTTCAAAACAAATAAGTAATTAGGTTACTTATACTTCAACACATAAAATTCAGGGTGGTTTCTTAAGAAAATGTATTGTAAGGTAAAAGCTGTGATAGCTACAATCAAAATTATTTTGGGCACTATTTTCTATTTATAGCAATTGACATAGGTTGAGGTGAAAGGATATTGTGAGTATGTATAATTAGTAATTTTGCAGTACAAACGCCCTAAAATATTGGCCATTTGCTTTTATTTGAATTTGATCATACATAAAATCAATGTCATCTCAACATTACTTTACAATAGTTGAGATATTCATTGGCAAAAAAAGGGCTTGAATACAAAATTGAGTTTGAACCGAGCACACTATTTCTATTACAGTTTGTGAGATGGTTCGTTTCAAATCTGGCTGCTGGTGGAGCAGCTGGGGCTACTTCACTGTGTGTAGTATATCCATTAGACTTTGCACGAACTCGATTGGGTGCTGACATTGGCAAAGGTAAGGTGCTACATATTAAAAATATTTTAAAGATGTGCTCACCTGGCTATTTTAGTTTCTATATGCTGTACTATCAATACTCAAGATATAATCAAAAATTGTTATTTAAAACTTTGAATTGCCTGTATATAAAGCTCATTAGATAAAGCACATTTAGCTTTTACTTTTTTCAACAGCCATTAGATATCTCTAAGAAGTTCACAACTATGCCCTTTGTTTAATATGTTTCCCCACTATTACATATTCTGTGGCAAATTGCTCTGGACTTGGAGATTTCATGGAACAATCTATTTACTGTATTAAATTTGAATCACTTAGTGCCATTCACTTTGGAAATGAAAGATAATCAAAAGTTGTCTCACTTACACATCATGTAAAAATATCACAGGATATTTGTTTTTAGTTTACCATGACATGTTAACTCATTCTAAGGGAAAAATACATGATTAATTTGGGGGTAACTGATTTGAATTTATTTTGTGACTTGTTTTCATTTTGGCTTATTACATCTGAACAATAAATGGGATTGACTGATTGTAGAGAGAGTGATTATCGAGACTGGTTTGATTTGGTTTGATTTGGTTTAGGGCTTGGTGTTCTTCCACTCAGTGGTATTCTTTTTGTATGTATTCTTTCTTTCTATTATCTGTAAACTACCCTGAAGTTGGGGGGCCTTGAAACTGAATTAAATAAATAAATACATTCTGAATTACATCTGATTTGTTTTTGGGCTCAACATGTTTCTTCTGGAACTTGACAGAACAAATGAAATAAACAAACCACAAATTGGCCAAACAAAATATAGTTACTTAATTCATCTACAAAATTTACTCAGATGTGGCAATCTGTCCAGATAGAGACAGAAATATCTATCGGCTGAGGAAATTGTTTACAAAATGACTAGGAATCTTTTGTTTTTACTTATGCTTCAAATATTTTAATATGTTTTTGAAAATTTGCTTTTTTAAATTTTACTTTTAAGGTCCCTCTGAGAGACAATTCACAGGTCTAGCTGACTGTATTGTTAAAATTGCTGGAAAAGATGGAATTACTGGTCTATACCAAGGATTTAGCGTTTCAGTACAGGGAATTATTGTATATCGAGCATCTTATTTTGGATGTTATGACACCATAAAAGTAAGTTTTTTGAACTTTTTTTTTAAAAAACATTGAGTTTTGGTATGCTATATTTATTATACATGTTTTATATGATAATTTATGTAACATATGCAGCCTTATTTCATTCCTTTGCCATCCTGGAGTCAATCTATTCCACCATGTTCCATCTGGGCTGTTGCTTTCTGTCTTGTGTATAAGTTCTATGTGACATATTCTAGATTTCTATTTCCTAAGAGAATTCAATAGCTTGATATACTGTAGCTGGCACAGCTGAAAGACTTTCTATAATCAATGACATCTATCAATTATTCACATCTTGACTTCTTTTTCAGTTTTCTTTTGTTTTTTCACTTATCCAAGGTACACCAGCACTAATGTCTCATGTTGCTCAGACTTTTCTAAAACCAGCTTGAATTTCTGATATTTCCCTTTGAATATATGGTCTAAGCTATGTTGAACAATCATAAGCATTATTTTGCTAAGTAAGGATATTATTTGATGGTTTGCAGATTTTGTTAAATCCTTATTTGACATGTATGTAGATTAGCATCTTCCAATTGTTCTCCATATTGGCTGGCATAACTTAGTTAAAATTGGATTAATTTTTCTGTGGCTGCTTGCCATATTTCTGTAGATATTCTGTGACTTCCTCTAGCCTTCTGACTTGGTAACAACTGGAGAGCTGATCTAACTTCTTTTGTTCTAGAGGTTCTTGTAAGGGAATATCCATAATGAAGCATTCATCAATTGTTTTTTCTTGCCTATCCATGTAATTTTCTTGGTAGCATATGAGTGGTTTACCATTTCTTCCATGCAATATGAAATTATGCCTTTGTCATTGTCAGTAAAATGATTACTCAACTTTAGCATTGTTATGTAATTCTGCTGCTTATATAAGAGTCTGCTTGCTTTAGCTAGACAGGTGTCATGAAATTTATAGCTTGAATGACTCTACTGGCAATATATAATCTTAGTGGACTAGGTTCTTCACTCATCTTTCTCAGAAAAACACAACCACCAACTTGAAGCAGAAGACGTTGGGAGGGTGGCAGTATTTTTACTTCAGATAAAATTAGAATGGTTGCTAACTCTGCTAATGTTCTGAATATATTTTCTCTCTATGCACTTTTTAAAAATAAGTTTTAGTTATTACTGTCTTCAGTTATGTAATTCATTTATTGTGAATAAATGGATGATGACTTAGTAATATACTTTCTAAAAAGTATTCAGAAAGCACAAAAACAGTGAAATATAAATGTAATAGATTCAACCTTTAAAATGACTCTTGAGGAATATTTATTTTTTACCTAACTAAAACTTGGCAAAATTGTTGCATATGGATAAATGTGGTTTGAGGTTTTGGTCTCACCAGTGGACCACAGTTTACCATCTGGACATCTAACTATATTGCATCTTAGTTTTTCATATGAAACATTCTTCCTGTTTAATTTGTCTGACACCCTAAAACGTAAGATGAAAAATACTTTAAATTACTTCAATAATGTAAAATGATTCATCAAAATACTCTGAATAGATATAAATTTTTCTATGTGAATATGACTTCATTCATGCTTAAATTTAAATACTTGAATACAAGCCAATGACTAATTTTTCTGTTCCCCTTTTAGGGAATGCTACCAAATCCGAAAGAAACCCCATTCCTTTTATCTTTTGCAATTGCTCAAGTGGTGACCGTATTTTCTGGGATACTCTCCTATCCATTTGACACTGTCAGAAGACGCATGATGATGCAAGTAAGCAATTCATCTAGAAAAAATGTGAATGTCCTTGTGACTGTCTGGGCTACATTATTCTGTTTTGATACTACTTGTTTCATATCTCTCTTCTTTAATCAGAAAATGTGATATTAAAATAGAATGCTGAATAAAGCCACTGATCTATCTAACTCAATATTGTCTATTTATTTGAGTAACAGTTCTTCAGAATCTCAGCTGGAATCTTTTTTAAACCTACAGAGATTCTGGAACATTCTGCAAACTAGTATTCTGTTACTAAGGTAGCCTCTGTATAAAACATATACATTGGTCTACACCCTGCATGCAATTATGATTTCAAATGGGAATATTGATATTTATAGCCTAGCTATGATTTGTAGACAATCTTGACATAGCTAACATTGGAATTGCAAAATAAAATATGGTGTTCTGTTATGTGTTTTATCCAATTATTTTGGCAGTTATTAGATTCTTTATCACCAATGTTGGAATCAAAGCAATAAGAGTAAATATTAGCAAATAATACATTTTGTTGAATGGTAAATTCCATCCTCAATAGTTTTTGTATATTTGAGATATTTGAAGAGGTGGCTAAGCTGGTAAGCAAGAGAAGGAAATTAAAGATATATTTGTATATGCATTTTGTGTGAATGATTCATAATACATAAATACATAAATTTGGATGAAATCTGTTTTTGTAAAAGAAAAAAAAGCCACAACTGTCTCTTTCAGCTTATTTATTTACTATAGACCCAATATTTAAAACATCTTCTAGATATACATTGCAGAATTATAATCATTTGTTGCAAAAACATAGAACATAGAATGACAGAATTGGAAGGGACCTGGAGGTCATCTAGTCCCCTGCCCAGGCAGAAGAGTCTATACCATTTATGACAAATGGCTGTCCAGCCTCTTCTTAAGTTTCCAGTGATGGGGCACCCACATTCTTCTCACCATTAGGAAATTTATCCCTTATTTCTCAGTTGTTTCTCTCCTTGATTAGTTTTTATCCATTGGTTCTTGTATTGCCTTCTAATTCTTTGGAAAACAGGTTGAGTCTCTCTTCTTTGTGGCAGCCTCTCAAATAAGTATCCCCTCTCAACAGAAAAGTAGGAGATTCTAAAATTTGGACAATCAATCTCAGATTGATATTTACTAATAATGAGAAACCTCAGAGTGAAAATTCACTAAAGAACATTGCACCGAAACCAGACATTTAAAAACTAGCAATTTTTAAACTAGCAGTTTTTAAATTTTCCTTTGAAGTGACCTCATTTAAGTCTGAAGTTTACAAGGGAAATCATAGACATTTTAAGTGTATTAGCAGATACCTACATCAGGAAAATGTTTCCTCATTAAGTTCTTAGCAGTGACAACATTTGAGGTAATATACTTATAATTTAGTAAAACAAATATTACAGAATAATTATTTGCTATATATAAAAGTATATATGATTTGCATTAACTTTGGTTATATTTGAATGTTCTTGAATTCAGAGTGGAGAGGCTGAACGCCAATATAAAGGAACCATTGACTGCTTTATCAAGATATATGGCCAAGAAGGAATAAAAGCCTTTTTTCGTGGAGCTTTTTCAAATGTTCTTCGTGGGACAGGTGGTGCCTTGGTACTAGTCCTTTATGACAAAATCAAGGAATTCCTTCATATTGATCCTTCAATAGGCCAATCATCTGACTAAAGCCACTGATGATCTATTTTACTTGCATTGCACATGTAGAGATAAAAATCTTATTGTTTTGAATATTGGTTTATTAATTAGTATTCAATTTTGTAACAAGTCAGTAGTATTTACTGTTATGATTTTAAAGCAATTTAAAAGTTACATTTACTTAGTTTTTACTTTCAAAAGGCATTTGCCTATTATGTCCCTTTCCAGTGTTTTCCTTGAGTTGTTATCTTTACCTTCAAAATCAAGATTCCTGGATTTCATTTGAAGATAAGCAATTCTTTGGGAGGAAAAGGGAGAGAGAAACACTGAATTGCCTAGCTAAAGTTGTCTATCATAGTTGACAAATGAGCTTGGATTGGAATCCAGTTTGCTCCGAGCCAAATCCAGTAGTTTACTTTGGAGTTTAAACTTTTTTTATTAGTAAGAAATGAGAGCTTTTCCAGGCAAAGCTAAAGAAAATTTAGACAGATTATAGTCCCAGTTAGTGCAAATTTATTCAAATTATTTTGTTTGAATTAAGGGCATCTTGGAATAATAAGTAATAAGAGTAATAATAAGATTTTCTTGCTAGGAGACAGTTTTAGCCTTTTTCAGTATCACAGAAGGGGAAAAAAAGAATGTGTATTGAAGCAAAAGCTGGGCATATTCAGGTAAAGGAATCTAATACTATGTAAGAATCTCAGTTATGCCTTTCCAAAGCAATAAATTAACTTTGTGTAGTAAAAGTCATCAGTGTAAAACAGTTAGTAAAGATTATAATCTCTAAATCTGTTGTTCTTCAATGATATTGTTCATAGGATATAAATTGTAGAAATGGAAGGAGAACTCAGTGTGTTTTTTGTCAGATACCCATAAGATGATTTACAACAGAAAGCAATAAAATGCAATAAGCGGAGAAAAAAGACAGTAAATCAGAATAAGAGAGAGAAAGAGAATATTAAAGTCTAAACATCGCAGGAAAGGAAATTAAAAGGAATACTTTCTGTTATGAATCTACTAACAAATTTGTAAGGCTATTGAAAAAGAATGTATTTCACCAATGCTTAAAAAAAGGTTTCTCAGCAGATATAAAGAAATCTGCAGAGAAAGATTGATGTTTCTGTCGCCATACTCATCTTTTCAATAGCGTCCTGTTTAATGTCAGTTGATGCTGATCTCAGAAAAAAGGGGTTCAGAAGATTTTATGAAAATAAAGAACATCATTTAAGTAGTTAACTGAACTTCTAAGGCTTAAAACTACAAGCACATTTAAACTGACACCCATAAACTAGGAGCCAAGAAAAAAAATCTGTTGATGATACCCGTTCAAGATAATAATCTTACAGTTAACTTCTACACCAGATTTTTTAGAAGCAAATATCTGGAAAAAATTAGCCTAGATATTAACAGAATAGATTAATAGAATCAGAGTTGACTAGAGACCTACCAGAAAAGATTCCTTAAATTCTTAGCCAAATATTAGGAAATAACATTTATTTGGTCAATTTCATCCACACATTTTAGTAGTCTTCATTACGTAGAATGTAATAATTAGGAAAATTATATGGATCCAAATAATCAGGATAAGCACTACCTCTATATCAAATAAGGAGAAGAATACTGCAGAGCTAAGTCTAATAAGGGCTGGGACTGTTTTCTCCTAAATTTAGTATGAAAAATTATGTAACATTACAACTGGGAAAGATCAAATGCCTGTCATAATAACATGCTCGCTTGCACCCTGAAAGGATGCTTGAGGAAGAGCTGTAGAGAAACTTTTGTTAACCACTACAGCTGAAGAGTGCTTTGAAGTCATTTTTTTGAGATTGTGGCCACATGGTGTCTTCAGGGAAGACAGAGTTTACAAACAAGTACTTCTATTAAATTGGTTACAGATAGCATTTTGCTAGTATAATATTAAAACAAACAACACTGAGACAGTAATTGGTTGTTTTGAAAAAAAGAACAATTTCAACCTTAACCAGGCAGAGATATTACAAACTTGATGTTAAAATGTATTCACAAATAAACAATGTGCCTGATTTGCAAAATAATCTTATTATAATAATCCATGGTTTATAGATTACAGTAGCTGTATACAATACACAATATGCTAAATCAGAATATATGTAGTTTTAGCTTATTGTGTGTTAACCCTACGAATCTCTTGCTTCCCAAACCATAACTGGAAACTAACGTTTGATTCACACATTGCATTAAGTCATGGTTTGTTGAATAAAATTAATTGTTGGGTTTTGTGCTACATCTTTTTATATTATAAAGGACTAGATTCACATGGTAAAATATTTTTTTATTCCAAAGTTTGTTGAAAGAAATAATTAATTTGGATCAGAATTTTTGTCACTAAGTTATGTAGTTGTATGCCGTTATCTGACTGTTGCCTAGCAAAGGCAGTCCTTGCATTGTTACATTCTTAAAACTTCTTTAATTTAAACATGTTAAGCATTTCATGCTACAAATAATTAAGAGTCAGTTTTCTTTAAAAGTGAACTTCCCATTCTAGGCTGTAGAAATCCAGATGTTAAATAATTGGACAAGGGCAGCAAAGAGATAGAATTTTCTATATCTCTTTGTGGCTCAGAAGTGATAGCCTCAGTAAAGAGCTTATTTCCTAATAAAAACAGACTGGAGTGCAAGAGCCCAATATGATGTATGTTCACTTGGTATATGTCTCTCTAAGGCCCATCTTTTTCTGGATTAAGATTAAGATTTTGAGTAAACCTTGACTCATCCAATACATCATTCTTAGGGTATATGTATTTATTTAGGAAGAGCAACATTTCTTCTGATGTTGAATATATTACACAACACAATTGAACAAACAATCCAGACAATATAGATTTAACTGAATATGAAAATATTGCAAACTTGAACTGGCAATACAAAGCATTAGCAATTTAAGTAAATCAAAAGTTGGATTCAAAGCCAGATGTAGGTACTCCTCAAATTAGAACAATTGGTAGCAGAATTTTTGTTCCTAAGTGAGGCAGATGTTTAAGTGAGTCGCACTTGATTTTACAATCATTTTTGCCACATTTGTTAAGTGAATCGTATAGTTCAAGAACATGGAGGCATAACCTCAAAAGGAGGGAAGTTCAAAAGTAGTATTAGAAAGTATTGCTTTACAGAAAGAGTAGTGGAAGCTTGGAACCTACTTCCAGCAGAGATAGTGGGTCAGTAACTGAGTTTAAACATGCTTGGGAGAAATGCATGTATCATCCAACAAAAATTAAAAATAAGTAATAAAATAAAAATAATTAAATAATTAAAAAGGAAACAAAAACAAAAACTGAAAGGATAGACTCGATGTACCACTGAGTCTTTTTCTGCCATCAGTTTTCTGTTTATAAATGTGAGTTGGTTGCCAAGTGGCCACATTGTGATCATGTAAGCAAGTGGGGATGACAATCAACTTTGAGGATGGGTCATGTCATTTTTTTACACGGCTATTGCAACTTCAAATCATTAAATTGATGGTTGTAAGTCAAAGACTATTCCCATTTACGAAAAATATTTAGTGCAAAGCATCAGAAAAACAGAATCTGAAACAAAACCCATTACTGACAGCTGTGGGTTATCAGCAAAGTCACAGCCTTCTGCCTGTCCACAGTTTATATTTTCCAGTACATGAAAAGATGGCTGATGGAAGAATATTTTCATACAATAATTTGCACCAATTGCAGAGTTGCACCAATTGTGGAAACCTAGGATACACATTAAAATACTATTCCCTATGACACTATGGAAGCAAAAGTTGAACTTTGAAGAAGAAGGATATGGAGAGTACTGATATCTTTGAAATACGGTGGAGAAAACTCCTGAGAATATTGCAGCAACCCAAAAAAGCCCCAATGGATTATCAAATGAATAAATCCAGAATTCTCGCTCCAGGCACACCTCAACATAAATTATCTTATTTTAGACACAGTATGCAAAGACCTAGTTCCCTAGCAGCTGTAATGCTGAGAAAGGTGGAAGGAAAGAGAAGACAACGAAGCAGAAAAGTAGATTGACTTACAATTGCACCACCGGAAGACCTGAAAGATCAAGCAAGGGACACATTGTCCTGGAGAAAATCTATTTATGTAGTCACTAAGAATTGATTTCAACCTGATAGTACATAATTATCTGTCAGAGTACATATTCTGTACTCATGTCTTGTATATGCTCATTATTTACAATATAAGATAATCAATCGTCCCATTGTACTGTTTTCATTCTATATATATACATATATATACATATACACATATATATACAATTCTTTTGATCATGAGCCATCCAGTTTGGTTTTAAGATGAGCAGTTATTCACATCTTTAAATAAAAACAAATATCGCAATTATTTAATTTTTATTTCTTATTCTGACATATGTACTGTTCATCTTCTTTAACAGTATATTTATTCTTTCGATATTGATTTCATATTTCCTAGGTTCTATTCAATCCGGGAATATGGGATGTAAAATGCAAAGGAAGTAAAGTATTTGTAGGATGTTAATAATTTTTGGCTATATAATTGCAAACTGGCCCACAATCGCATTCCCTGCTTCTCCCGCTCTGGGCCTCCGTGACAGTATTTGAGAACAGAACCTCCGACGGCGAACAGCAGCATCCTCAGTTCCGGACTCTGGCCCTTAGCGGGCGACCGAGAGAAGCCCCATTCTTCCTCTCACCCGGATTCCAGATCTTTCTCGAACTCTTGGAGGCTACACGAAGACGCACGGAAATTGCCGAAGCCCAGTCGGAATTTCGCGGCGTCCTCATCTGGCAACCAGCCACGCCTGCGCAGAGGACAGAAAGTGCCGGTTGGCGGTTGCTGCTCCGCAGTGACAGAACGAGCGAGCGAGCGAGCGACTCGCCGAGGTGCCGTCTCCCCGCCGCGAGCACTGTCCCGCGGGGGCCCGCCGCGGTAACGCGGAGGGAGGGGTGAGGAAGAAAACGGACCGCACCCGCTGCAGTCATGTCTGTGGTGGGCATCGACCTGGGCTTTCAGAACTGCTACATCGCGGTGGCGCGGAGAGGCGGCATCGAAACCATCGCCAATGAGTACAGCGACCGCTGCACCCCGTGAGTCTTAGCCTTCCAGCCGGGCTTTGGGCAACAGCCTCCGCTCCGGAGGGATTAACGGAGGCTCGTGCTCTTTCCGTTGGCTCCTTCCCCGGCAGCCTCCGCCTCATGAAACCTTTTAAGGAGCTTTCCCCCACGACCGGTGCTACCCTGCCTACCTGGAAATTGCGAGGTTGCGCAAGGGCCGGTTAGAATTACAAGCTTCTGTCGCTCTCTCTGTGTGTGTCTCTGGATTATGAGCTGTTATCATAGTTTACAAACCCATAATAGGTGGGTTCATACGACATCCTAAATCGTGGCTCATTGTCATGTATAAACTTGGGAAAGAAGCTGCTATGTATCAGCATGGAGCATGGATCCTGTACTGAGGTAGTTCGGTGTTGTCAAAATAACCATTGCTCAGCTTTGAGTTAGGCTGGGTGTATTTGAATTCAACTCGTTCTTAACTGGTCTGGCTGGGTAAGACAAATAGGTTTATAACCACCAAATGTGGAAGATGGTGATTGAGATAAAACTAACTTTTCCAGAAGTGTCTTGATCAGGCTTACTTGGAAAGGCTTGGCATTTTCTTGGCACTATTTTTCACACAAAACATGTGTTTTAGTGCTGAATTTTTGTTCTCATCAGTGCTGACATTATCCAGGTATGTTAGAATTCTAACTTCCAGAATCCCATTCTTGAATCAAAGAAGAGTTTTGGAGGCTTTGCATTGGAGAAATAAGATTTCTCTCTTTTCCAGAAAGATTTTTCTTCTTTTCACTTTAATAAGTTTGGGTTTAGCAGTAATCTTCAGTTTGATAGATTTGGAACTAATTCACCATGAGCTTTAGCCTTCATAAGAAGAGCCAATTTAAACATTTCTTTTCTATTTATTTAAACACAACTATTGTTGTGTTATTTTGTTCTTCTGGTCTCATTTCTCATCTGATTTATTTTTTTAAAAATGAGAATTGCACATCTAAAACATTGTAGCTCTGTTAAAAACTATGATTTGATACTTAAAAGAACTCGTATTGTGAAGATCATGACATCTACTAATCCCACATTATTTTTTTACTTTTGTCCACTGCGATTTTTCATCCATCCATCACAATAGCATTGAAACAGAAGCGCTTTTAACTTTTTACAAATAATTTCATGATTTAGCATTTCTTTCTGAAGCTCAAAATAATTGTGTCTTTTCAGTTAAAAGTACTATAGCTGAGGGCAATTCAGGTCACAGTAATATGTAGCATTTTTGCAGATCAACCTTTGAAATAAGCATGCTACATGAGAGGATGCACAGGGTAAAAGAAGTTGGCCAGTATTTCATCTTTTCTGTTTTGTGGCATTCTTTCCTTTTGCCCGACATGTTACTTCTTGTTCTATTGCCTCACTTAACTATCAGCAGGGAGGGTGGTACCTGGGAAGAAAGAGATGATGTGTAGATGATTGTACAGTATTGCAGAAGTAGGTAGAACTTGTTCACTCATCCCTGTTTCCATGGGTTACAACCAGGAGTTGTAAATAGGCACCATCTCTTTGTAGATTTAGCAGAATCATAAATTTATATAATCAAAAGCACAGAGTTATTTGTTTTGTGTTCTTTGTTCCTTTGAAAAACAGTATTTGTCATTGCAAACATTCCAGCTATTATTTTCTTTAAATTTAGCAAAAACTGATAATGAATTGGGTATACAAAAACATGAATGTGTGTGTGTGAGAGAGAGAGAAATAGTGAATGAATATATTTATGTATCTGTTGGATCAGGCCAAAATTCATCGTGTTCTATGTATTCCAAAAATAAGAAACACAACTTCAAAATAACTGATCTTTTGCTTAGCCTTATGAGTCTTTACTATTAGGAAGAGGCTATTTTGCTATATCTGGAGGTTGATAGCTATTTTATGCTCCTGGAATTTACAGTGTTGTGTAAAGAAATAAATAATAAGAATTTAACTTGTGGCTTTGAACTTTAGGATCCTGGATAATTTGCAAACATTTTAAAATTCAACAATTCATGGTTATCCTTAAATCTAGTTCAGTTAAAACATTTATTTTACGAGGAACCAGATTGTTGGAAGCAATGTGCTGACTCTAAACCACTTAGAGAGGGCTGTAAAATACTATGAAGCGGTATATAAGTCTAAGTGCTATTGCTACTTATCAATGACTTAACATTGCTGATTCTCATATAAATCCTTGAAAATTCTACTTTCTGTATTGTCATTTTTTATTTTCTGAAGGTCAAAAAATATTGGTGAGATTAGATTTGCCTCTGTAAGGGGGCTGCTTATGATTTGTGGTTGGGTTCTCTGCTCTGTGGAATCAAGTTAGCTTCTTCCTTTACCATCACCACTTTCCATTATTAAACATTGTATTTGTTTTATATTATTTTGAATCAAGCTCAACTTTAGTAGACAAACTTCCCAGTCTAGTTCACAT
This sequence comes from Oxyrhabdium leporinum, assembly GCA_032468155.1. Lineage (NCBI taxonomy): Eukaryota > Metazoa > Chordata > Lepidosauria > Squamata > Cyclocoridae > Oxyrhabdium > Oxyrhabdium leporinum. The sequence continues at coordinate 15,173 of JANHFL010000114.1, forward strand.
GACTGAAGTGTGTGTGCGTGCGTGTGTATGCTTAATGTATACCGGGATTTCAAACTCATTTGTTCTGTTTTCAGATTGATGAATCTTTCACAGCAATTTGATTTCTTCATGCACATTTATAGAGTAACTGTTGTTTTTCAGAGCTTGTATATCTTTGGGATCCAAAGCCCGGACTATTGGAAATGCAGCAAAAAGCCAGGTAAACATAAGTTTATAATTATTTCAAAAGTTATCATTTTATTCAGCAGTAGTTCTTAACTTTTTATCGGAAAATTTATTCACAAAACTCCTTTTAAATCAAAAGCATTGATAGTATTACCACCAGTGAACACTATTAACTTAGGTATTTATATCTTGCATAAAATAAAATCTTATTTACGGTACTAAGGAGTTATAAATGCATAATAACAATGGAATGTTGTTTTTACTAATAAATTAATACAACTATTGAAAAACTGTAAGATGCAGGGAACTTTAAGATGAACATGCAAAATTAATACCTTAACATTATTTTGACAGATTATCACAAATATTAAGAATACATTACATGGGTTTAAAAAGCTGCATGGGAGAGCATTTAATGATCCCTTTATAAAGTCTGAGAAAGAGAAACTGCCATATGAGCTTCAGAAATTACCTAATGGGAGTGTAGGAGTGAAGGTGAGCATGGTACCTTTTCTTATGATGCCTACTACCAGAATACACAGAACAATAAATTTTAAGATCTGGTCCTTCTAATGCAGTGTTCCCCAACCTTTCTGGCTTTGTGGACTGACAAGGGGGGGAGAGAAAGAGGGAATAGTTACATGCAAGTGGCAGGTGAATGCACGGGTGCAGCTCTATTTGCGCAAATGGCAGGCATATGCACCCGCCACTTGCACAAATGGAGCTGCATAGATGCATGCATGCGCTCACCTATCATTTGGTTCTGAACAGGCCAAGGCCTGGTAGTGGGCCATGGCCTGAGGTTTGGGGACCGCTGTTCTAACGTATCTCACTAAATAGAGGTTGCTGGAAAAATAAATGAGCGAAACATTTGTGTCAACATGAGTGCCTACTATGTATTCCAGTTTGTTATTAATTTATCTAGGTGTCTTTTAAACTGTAGGTACGATATTTGGATGAAGACAGATTATTTGCTATTGAACAAGTTACTGGTATGCTATTAGTTAAGCTTAAGGAGACATCAGAAAGTGCACTTAAAAAGCCTGTAGCAGATTGTGTCATATCAGTAAGTTTTTATAATAATATACTTATAAGGTTATATAACATGTGGAATTATTAGATTATAACATATTCCTGGAGAGACAGCTCTATTTATTTGATTTGGTTTGGTTTGATTTGGCTCATCTCGTTACTCTGGGCAGAATAACTTTTGTTTTCTAGAATATTCTTTTCTGATTTCTCAATTACTGATAATGAAATTTGTAAACAGTAAACAGTTGCATACATAGCAGACACTTGATAAACTGAAGTCTGCCTAAATTCAGGTTTAGGATGTTCATCACATATGTTGAAAATTGGTTGCTTTGAGGCAAAGTTAATTCACATTGCCCCCTCCCTCTCATTGTTTGTGGCCAGCACATCATGAAACTCACATACATTGTTGATAACATTATTTTGCAAGAAACCCAATTACCAAATTATACATTACATTTTGCACCTAAGTTGCTTAATTAGTTATTAGCTTACCTTTGTTGCAGGTAGAAGGGCTTGCTCCACGCATTACAGATAGTCCTTGACTCATAACAGTTTATTTAGTGGCTGTTCGAAGTTACAGTGGCACTGAAAAAACTGTCTTATGACCATTTTTCACATTTACGACTGTTGCAGCATCCCCAGAGTCACATGATCAAAATTCAAATACTTGGCAACTGATTCATATTTATGACGGTTACAGTATCCCAGGATCACATGATCATCTTTTGCAAACTTCTGACACGCAAAAGTCAATGGAAAAGCCAGACTCACTTAACAACCATGTTACTAACTTGACAACTATAATAATTCACTTAACAACTGTGGCAAGAAGGTTGTAAAATGGGGCAAAATTTACTCAACAAATTTTACTTTACTGTCTCTTTTAGCACTAGAAATTTTGGGCTCAATTGTGGTCGTAAGTCAAGAACTACCCATATATATACAGGGCTATTCATGAACCCGTCCTTGTTGTTGAAATGTAGACTGGTACTCAGCTCCCTTTCTCTTCCCAACGCAGCATTTTGTGGAAAAGCAAAAGTTGAAAATAGGAAATATGTACAGCCAAGATATATGTCTTTCTGTAGCATTGGGATCTAATTTGACTTACGGCCTCATAGAGCCATAAAATTATTCCAAACTAATCTGTTGGAAATGTGTAATTTATATATTTTAATTAGCCTATTAATATTAAAACATTGGGTTAGTTGGCAAAAATATATTTAAATTGCATATTTCTGGATTATAATTTAAATTTTTGTAATGGCATAAGCCACCTGTAGAAAATTCATTAGAAAGATGAATATAGTGAAATTAATAAAAAACATTTTTCCACAGATCCCAAGCTTCTTTACTGATGCCGAGAGAAGGTCTGTTATAGCAGCAGTGCAAGTGGCGGGTTTAAATTGCTTGAGACTAATGAATGAAACTACAGCAGGTAAATTTATGTTTTATTTGTTACATATAGCAGTTTTGCTTTTTAAACAAATTCAAATCAAAGTATATAACATAACAATCTAGCAAGATTATACAGTATACAATTACATACTGGGGTACCTTACACACAAGTAAACTATACTCCAGTATGAGTGATTTTTACTAAAATAAGTATTATAAATTCTTGGAGCAACATTAATGAACATCTATTCAGAAATCCTTCCACCACCATATGTTCAATATGACTATATAACAATTCTAGGATAGCATTTGATAAACAAATTTGCATAATGTTTTTGTTTTCAAAGTTGAAAACTGGCTTTATTTATTTAGCATAAGTAAATGAGACATTAATATTGTACCACACATCATTTGACTTAAATATGCGCACTGTTGTTTCCTCACCATTTTTATAAAGAAAGACTGCAAAAGAAAAAGTTTTTAAGTTGCATGAGTAAGGCAAATTCTTCAAATTATGCCATTTTTAATTATAAGTAATTTCAATGAGTTGTAATGAATATCATTAGAACATAAGTAAGAGAAATGAATGTTCTGGAGTAGCTTATAATTTGACAGTATTAAAAGAAAACTAAATGGCATTTTGAATATTTAGGAGCAGTCTTCAGATGTGGGAATACTGTATCTGATTTAATAAAATAATTTAGCAAATGTGAATTGCCAAGCACAAGAGTAAAGGACTGTCAGGGAAAAAAAACATTAAACTGTTTCCCTTAAAAGAAATGGCTATGTTAAAATTTCAAAATATTTTAAAATGATGAAACAGTATTGTTTCCCTAAAGCTAATTGATTTATTTTAGAAAATACTTAGATACACAGTGGTGAATTACCAAAATATATGAAACACTTCCATCTTGAAATATTTCAGTGTTTCCCATTCCATTTTTTCCAAGCATATGGAATTTCAGTAAATCTGATTGGTTTGTTGTGTTCCAAAAGTAGTTAGAATAGTTTTGCACATAACTAGTTACAGTGCAGCCAATATTTTGAAGCTAATTGTTTCTGATTGTTAGAAGAACTTATTGAAAAGCCTGCAAAACTACGCTGTCTTTATTTTACTTGGTTTTTCATAATTTTATAAGTTATTTTTAAAGCTTTTCTACTTCATAGAATTTACTCTTTACATTCTTGCAGTTGCTTTAGCCTATGGAATTTATAAACAGGATCTACCAGCCCCAGAGGAGAGACCAAGGAATGTGGTTTTTGTAGACATGGGACATTCTGCCTACCAGATTTCTATTTGTGCATTTAACAAAGGAAAATTGAAGGTAAATTGTTGAAGCAACATATAAATAAAATAAAACAGGATAAAAGATAAGTTCAATCACAAAATAAATAAAATGAGCAATAGCATATCAGAAAAAAAGCCTGTATTTTGCCTCATAGCTGTGCTTAGAATGTTTTCTGAGATAATAATAATAATAATAATAATAATAATAATAATAATAATAATAATAATAATAATAATAATAATAATAAT
>JANHFL010000116.1:0-12398 GCA_032468155.1 Oxyrhabdium leporinum
GTTTGTTAAATGTTTGTACCCAGTTTGACGCATCGTGTTATGAAAGAATTGTTCTGGAAAAAATAAAAAATAAAAAATTTATTGGGAAAAAAAAACCAAAACATTTGTAGACTCTCCTCCAATGGCCTTGAAGCTTTTGTCATCGACTTTCTTCTTCATGAAATATACCAGATTATCTGCAATCACTTTTCCTGTTTTTGAGCCTTTCTCTGCAGTGAAATAATGATAAAAATATCTTCCACCTGGCTCATTAACCACAGAATAATGTTCTACTTTGATAGTACTGGGAAATTACTGGTCTGAATTGTTTGCTTTCATCTATATGGCCATCGAAGAAGATGCAGTCTTTCTTTTTTCCTTCTTGCAACGCTCATCAAATTCTTCATATTTTTTTCCTGGGCTCTTTTGACTTTATTGTAGACAACTCTCTTGTCTTCTTCGGTGATCAAGTCAACATCTATGAAGGTGGCTGTGGTAATAGCAGCAATGGCACGTAGACCAATACCATATCTTATGCTCTGCATAGCAACATTTGTTATTTCTAATCTACTATATTCTGTTTTTTTCTTTTGAAGTAGAGGGCACATGTGTTCGGTCTAAAGCCTCTTTATAACTTCCATCACATTCCTCTTCATCATCATTAATCATCTGTCCTTCATATTCATAAGAAATAATTACTTCATTTGTCAGTATCGAAATGTCTGGAATACTTCTCTACTTATATTTAGGGAGCCTTTGTCTCTCATTGTCATGCCCCTTTTGCCTAGTCATTTCTGCTCAGGCACATCTGGCAAACCAATCTGGTGTGATCCAAAAGAACCAATCATGTCTCTCTGACCTTTAACAAAAGCAAGTTCCTTCAATGGTATCTTCATCTCCTTAGGGCAGGTACAGTTAATGTGAGCTTCTGTTTTGCAGCCAGCAGCCAGCTGAATTTGGCACACAGAACAATTTGACACTTGCAGCTGAGGATCTCAAACAGTTTGTCAAGTTTCACAGTGAAAGTCTCTTTGACATCTAGCTTTCCTCTACCAAGATATATGTTTTTGGCTTAATCGCAGCTCTGTTAGATCTTATTCAAGATTATCACTTGTGAATTTATAACAGGGGTCACAAAAGAACTGTTCGCTCATTCCCACTTTTCAAGCACTTTTGGACATATGTCTCTTGGCTGCAGGTTAGTTTCTAGCATCATCACTACTTTGTTCTCTTAACAGTAGGCCATATCTGAGAATGTCTTGCAGTGTTGGGAGTTCAGACGGCAACAAATCTCTGCCAGTCCTAATTAGTTGAGTGAATATTTCCAGTCTAGTTCTTTTTTTAGAAGCCATTACAGATCAGTTATCACACTCACAGGAAACAAGGCCAGCAGTATTAACACTCTCAGACAAAATAATGTTTAACAAAAAGAGAAAGACAGCTGAGCCTGTGAAATGAAACAAACAAAACGTTAAAAAGTTATGATATTTCTCTAGTTATTTACCAAGCACCTCTAAATTATATTAAAGTAACCAAAATATCATTACATTCCCCAAGGCATGCCACAACTTTTGAGCACCCCTAATGTTTGGAAACTGAAAGTTGAAAAAATTGACATGCCCTACCAGTGAGGCAGGGAAGGATGCCCATCAAAGCATGCAGTAGCCAAGTAGAGTAGATGTATTTGTATAAGGCAGAATAAAGCAGAGAGGGGAAAAAAGCATGGCTGGATGGACTGAAGACAAAATAAACCATTTCCGCCAACTGTATTCCTGATATGGGAGCAAACATAAACTACAGATCAGCCTTTCACTTGATGTAGACCCTTAATTAGACCAGGAATGAACAACAGCTAGCTAATGTATAGCCACAGTAATATAATCAGACATCGTTTCCAACAATATCCAGAAGTCCACAGTTCCTACCATCACAATCAAGAACACAAATCCAACTTTAATGTTTATTGGTCTTCCTCCCGAAAGGCTACTTTTCTATGTGCCTGCATTTAAACAACAGTACAAAACAATGATACTTCAAAAATACAATTATGTAGACTAAATATTTTAATGGCTTTTAGAGAAACTGGAGAGGTTTCTCTACTCAAAAATGAACTAGAAATATGGTATTAAATGTGTTAATGCTTCTGTCAGCCTTGAAAGCCATAACTACTAGGCCACTGCTGCTGCCACATAATAGCACGGGGGGGGGGGGTTATTCTCATACACTTAGAGGGGTTATAGACAAAACAAAATTACTTTCAAGAGAGTCAAAGCCATCCAGACCAGCACCTGGAAGAGGAGTGCCAGGAGGAGAGAGGAAGCTGCACTCGAAAGAGGATTGGGGAATGCGACCTTTCATGATGGCTGGGAGGTGGATCTTTGATTTTCTTCTGGGTGGGGAAAAACCTGGAACTTCAGCTTCAGGTTTTTCCCAGATGTGCCAACATGGTTTCTTTAATAAATTCTTACTTGGATATAATTGTGTCTGAGTGTTGAATGGATAATCGAAACTTTGATGGAACACTGACAGTTTCATCTTTTGCACAAACATAAATATGCAGTTGTTCTCACCCCATGTAAATACACCAATAATGTTTTCACAAAATAGTGTGTATTTTAATCAGAATTTTTCTCTAGCAATCAATGCCTACTATAATTTTTTTATCTTGTATCCAATTTACATAACATAAAGTATATTTTAAATATTTTAAATGCCATTACCAAAAAGCCAAAATATTGTAATTAAAAAGAAATAGTAGAAAAATAATCTTATTTTAAAGGCAGTACATTATGTTAGCAGAGAGACAGACAAAGACGCTGAATGAAATACACTGAATTAGAAGATGATTTAGAGCAGAGGCCTTATACAGTATAGGTAATATCTGTATTTCTGAACTATACATGTGTTCACTTTTAAGTATGTTTTAACTTGTCCCTGAATTGTCTTTCAATAAATCTACCTGGAAATTAGCACTTAAATGCATAACATATATTTAAATGCATATAATACTTTTTTCAACACATATTTGGTACAGTATATGAAGTAGAAGTGTAACAAAAATGCAAAAGTTACTGGATTAGATTCCAACCTGTATATTAGTAAAGGTAGTGCACTTCACATTGCAATTCACGAACAAGTATGTAATAATAATAATTTTAAAATGTCAAGCATTTCAGAAGACTGTACACAAATAAGCTAAAGAATGGGATTGCTTGTTATACTTGAATGTACTAGTTGTGATCACTGGAGTGTGTGTATGCACAGGTAGACTACATATATCAGCTTCACATTGCCAAAATATATTTTTGTGATATTATTGCTAATTTTTGAATTACCTGGACAACTACTGGATCAAAATAAATTGCACTGTTACAAATATTAATAAAAATCCAGAACTAAGCAAGATATAATCTATGCCTTTCAAATGCAAACCCCTCCCTCCCCCCAAAATAATCTGATTTTTGACATACTAGAAGATTTTTACTATTTGCCAAAATAACCTGTTAAGATTACTGGTATACTTATAGCTTGCCTTTGATTTCAGAATACAGAATGACTTCCAACAACTAACGTGCCTTATCTGATTGGAAAAATAATAGTTATGTATTTAGTTTTATATATGAGTCTAAGAGAATTAACAAAAATAAGTTACATAAACATTGTTTTATGCTGGATTTCACTGTAGCTGAAATTAAGAAGTAACGATATTGTTTGCAGTTTTTTAAGCACACAAGTATTATTGCTCATTTGCTCCCACCTTGTTGTATAGAAGAGAGGATTTCACACCTTCTATTTGTTAGTTCTGGCTACTTTCCAGAATCATTTCCCTACTTACTTATTTAAATTTATATAGCCACCCATATCAAAGTACAAGGCAGCATAAAACCAAGTTTAAAAAACAGTACTCTGTGAATAACAACAGTTATTATGTATGAGCATTCTGTTGCTTCTTGACCAGAAGCCATGCATCCAGCACCATCTTTAGATTGCACATGGGGTCTGTATAGGGCAATATAATCCCATCCATCAGTAAGGATGGCATAATCCCAGAACAAGAGAGCCACTCAGTCCTGCCAGGGTTCAGGTGAATTCTGTAAGGGGATCCACACTTTTACGGTCTCCAGACTGGATCAGACATCCAAAACATTGCTTAATTTGCCAGGGGCAGAAATATATAATTGTGTATCATCAGCATATTGATGATATCTCACTCTATGGCAATGGATGAACTCAGTCAGCAGTCTCATATAAATGTTAAATAGAGAAGGAGAAAGTATCAACCCTTGTAGCAACTGACACAACAGGGACTGAAGATAGGATTTTGAAGAACACAGACTAGAATCAATCCTGGAGAAAGGAGGTGAATCAGCACAGAACTCTGCCACCCACTCCCAATCTTCTGAGGTTTTTTTAAAATGATAACATGGTTGATAGTACCAAACCCACCAAGAAGTCAAGTAAGACAAGAATAGATATAGAACCCCTATTCTGTCCATGTTCAAAAGTGCAACTAATACTGTTTCTATCCCACATCCTGTTCTGAATCTGATCTAAAAATAATCCAGATAATCCACTTCATCCAAGGTCCTCTGGAGTTGCTGCCCAACCACCTGTTTAATCATCTTTCCCAAAAAGGGAAAACTAGATACTGGATGGGGTCAAGCAATGGTTTCTAGAGGAGGGAACGGACCAAAGCCTCCTTAAGAGATAAAGGGACAACCCCCTCATTCAAAGAAGAATTTACCACTGCTAGAACTCACTCACAAACTATCCTCCAGCTTGTTTAATTAACTAGGGGGTAAATGGATATGTTTTCCTTCCCACATGTGAAAAAGAAGTAGCATAAAAGTCTATACTTAACCATAACCTATGTTCACAAACAGAAATCAGAAGATTCTGATATAAAACAATGTAAAAATATCTGATGTGCTGTGTGCCAATCATTTATCTGTTTCTGGCTCTTAAAAAACTGCTATTTGAGAAACACCTATATAAAAATATATTTTTGCATCTTACTAACCCTTCTAGCCAGGCAATCGTATTTATGAAGCTGTGGTCTTAATAAATTAAACCAAATAACAGATGATACATCAATATTAGATTGCCCATAAATCAGAATGTGTTTATTGTCACTCACTCAAAGTTAGACATCCCATTCTAGACATTTTGTTGACCTATTTTAGAGTGCTTCACTTGGCTACAAAAATTTGGACCACTGCAAGACAGCATAGAAAAACATGGAGAATTCTAGTGGTCTTTCAAGTTTTTTTTTCAGCCTGGATCTGGGAATCTAACTTCTAGACTTCCTTGGACTTACAGCAACCTTTTGTCCTAGCAGTAGAGCTGTTCTAATGTGAGGTATTTGAAGACAGATAGTCTGGCTCTGAGTTTTTGATCTCCTATACAAAGATGAGGCCCTCTAATCCAAATACTTCCATCAGGGCAAAAACATATTGTCCTGGCAGAAGATATTAAATTAATTAAAATCTGTCTCCAAAGAAATTTTTTGAAAAGATATTTTAAATTAAACTCATTAAAGATTAGAATAATAGATCACATGATCTTTTTAAAATCATTAGAATCGAGATAACTTGAAATGTTAATACCACTTTATAATGCTTTATTAAGACCTCACATGGAATATTGCATCCAGTTTTGGTCACCACGATATAAAAAAGATGTTGCGACTCTAGAAAGTATGCAGAGAAGAGTAACAGATGATATGGGGACTGAAGGCTAAAACATATGAAGAATTGGGTATGTCTAGTTTGATGAAAAGAAAGACTAGGAGTGACATGATAGCAATATTCCAATATCTAACAGGCTACCACAAAGAAGAGAGGGTCCACGTATTCTCCAAGGCAGCTGAAGGCATGACAAGAAGCAAGGGATGGAGAAACTAATCATGGAGAGAATCAACTTAGTACTAAGGAAAAAGTTCCTGACAGAACAATTAATCAGTGGAATGACTTATCCCCAGAAGTTGTGGGTACTCCCAACACTGGAGGTTTTAAGAAAAGATTGGACAACCATTTGTCTGAAATGGTAAAGGGTCTCCTGCTTGAGCAGTGGTTTGGACTAGAAGACCTCCAAGGTCCCTTCCAACTCTGTTATTCTGTTAAAATCTATGTTGCCTAGGTCTAAATCTCTCTCAGAAAAATCATTATTTTCAGACTGGAGTACATGAACATAGCGCACATATATATCCAATCTTAATAGGCCAATTAGCATAAACTCCTTTAAAACTCACTTCAAACTTTTCACAAATAAAAGGGACTAAGAAAATGCAATGCAATGCATTAAAAACAAAGATGAACAACACCAAAAGTCTACCAAAACTAAAGCATCAGAGAATTTTTTTTGCAAGCAAAAGATCATAACATTTGATAATAATTTACTGATTTTAACTATAATCTTTGTCCTGCTGAATATGGAGCTTTGAGAGATGACACACACACACTGCATAGGCACCATGAATCTAAACTTCAGCAGGAAGAAAGAACATGAACTGAATGAACATAGACTTACATAGAAGCCCAACCAAACCAACATTGGTTTTTTATTGACATAATGTCAACAAAATTACCTACTTTTGATATCACATTCTACCTGCTTTTCTTTTGAAAATTATAAACATTAATCCACTAATATAAAGGGTCTCCATAAGAACCTGACGCTTACCTTTCAAGTAATCAGACTTTGCCATGACCCTTAGGGAAGAAAAAAAATGTATGCTGGACTGTCATTTTCTTCTCTAATGTCTATTCCTACTACTGCCAGTTATCTATGCTGCATGTTTATATGCTGTGAGCCTATATGGCCCCACTAGTAGCATATATATTAGTCCAAAATGGGTCAGAAACTTCAAAACTTAGACATAAGAGGGTCAGGGTAATGGGATTCAGGAGGATTAGGAGAGCTATGGTAGCAATAAAAAGATAAAAAAGATAAATACCACTACAGCTGAGAAAGTGCATGAACTATCCCAGAGACTTTTCTAGCTTAAGCTCTATTTAATATATAGCTTCAGGCTCTGAAGAAAACAACAAAATGAATCTCCTCCAGGGTAAACCCCCAACAGTTCTTAGGTACTAAAAGAAACAGTCAGGTGAGGTACATGGACCCATACTCACCCCTTAGCCCTAGCCATATCTGACCAGTAGACAGGCTGCTATCAGTGATTTGGAGTATGAAATAAGGCACTAGCTCTTACTTTAGTAGCAAATTATGGAAAGCAAGATGAGGATCTTCAGGAAGGCAGGTTGCTACACCAAATCAAAGTTCAGAAATGAATTATATATGTCACTCACCTACCGTCTTACTTGGGAAAATGGTGTATGAATCTACTTTGTTTTCCGAAAACACAACCTACCCTGAAAGTAAGTCCTAGCTTGATTTTTACACGTGCGCCCAATATAAGCCCTACCCCCAAAATAAGCCCTAATTAAGATCCCGCCCACTCCAGAGTGTATGGGTAAATATTAAGCTAGGATGGGGATGGGGGAGTGGAGCTGCCCTACTACTTACCTTTGGACAGTTGTAGCTAGGCCTCGCACACCCTGACACCTGCCTTGCTGGCCTATTTCTTCTGCAGCCGGCAAGGCTGGCAAGGCTTTCCTGAAGGCCTCTGTAGTTGATAACAAAGCTCCGGATTGATCCAGAGCTCTGTTATCAGCTGCAGAGGCCTTCAGAAAAACCTTGCCAGCTGCAGAGGAAGAAGTTCCTGAAGGTCTCTGACAGCAAAAAGGAGGCCAAGGACGATGCACACAAGTGAGGTTAGTCAGTGGATGACGTTCCCCGAAATAAGACCTGGTGCCCTTTTTGGTGGCAAAAAAATATAAGACAGGATCTTATTTTTGGGGAAACACGGTACTCTCCAGGCAACCACTGCCAAGAATAAACTTTGACATTAGTTGATCAAAACGGAAGCAGGTCCATCTCTTCCCTTTCTCCTGGAACACTCAAGTAATGCAAGGTGGAATATTATAGAGCTTGGCCCAGCTGATAGACAAAATATATTTTTTTCCCTCTGGCAATGCACCAAGCATGCTCTCACAATTCAGCATGTTATACCTGAACCTATCCCAAGTTGAAACCTCTACGGAAAATTCTATGTCAGAACTGGGACTTTGGTTGCTGCTACTGGTTTATTTAGTATTAACCACCAGCAGCAACCAAAACCCCAGTTCTGACATAGCAGATACTTCTACCAAATGTTCAAACCACTTCTTTCTGACCATAACATAGTTTTGCTCCATCGGGGCCATTTCTACAAGAAGCTCTTTACATTGATAGATGTATTCGATGGAGATGATCATCTTTTTCACAATCTGATCATAGGCTAGAAAGCACCCAAGCTTGTTCAGAATCAAGAACTTCAGCCATGCACTATTCTAGTATGAAGTCAAGTTGCTAAGATTCTATGCCTTTAGAGCCCTGTTTCTTTCTGGAGTTCATCCAAGAACTTTTCTAAGGAAAGAACCAAGGTCAGAGCCAGTATTTAATGTAGCCATTCTGGCAGTACAAGATTAATTGTAAGAAATGGCTCAAATGAAGTAACTGCATTGGTTGCGAGTCTCCATTTTATAAAAAATCAAGGAGACTCATATTCAAGTATCTTGCTATATCATGCCTGCTACCTTTACCCAAGCAGTTGCTTAAACAATAGATAATTGAAGTTTCACTCAGAGAAGGCATTATGAAGGATCAGAGGTCCAGTTTGACCTGTCACTAATCTAGCATCAATCTCTTCTTCATATTTCAGAGCAAAAAAGCAGCAATCTTATGTCATTTTTTCTATAACAACATTGTGGGTAATATTAATGCAAGTTGGGATTCTTCTCTGACCTCCCTCCTTCAAATGAAAATCACTCCACAATCAAATGTAGTTTTAATTAATGTCAACAAACTGCACCTTTTAAACTGTCCTTTGCAGGTTTGGACCACTATCCATAAATAATGAAGTCAAGTTCTTGCAAGTCTTCTCTATCTCTTATAAAAATAAATAAAGGGGCAGAAGTTGCATTCAGACTTGTAAGGTTCTTCAACTATATTTTTACAATTAAAGTAACTTTGACCTTTAGGACTTTGGATTCCTCAGCCTTGTAGAGCTGAGATTATAGCAGCTGCAACAGAATGAAAGTTTCAAAATACTTTTCCCTGTAACAATCACACTTTGGTTCATGTACAAAACAAGCCATTTAAAACAGTCTGGCCATAGACTACTCACAGGTGTCCACAAGGCAGTTAAAGCATGGCAAATGATTTCATGTATCATTATGTCATTTCGCAAATTATATGATTGATGTGTTTGCATCAGATGTAATATCAGCTTTATTTATTTATTATTTATTAAATATACATAATTCCAAGGAAGTATTGGAGTGCATGACACCAGACATGTCACTGGAAAGCAAAAATCACGAAACTGCATCTCAATTATTTTGGCCTTGTTGTGCGGGGGAATTCACTTGAGAAAGCAATTATGCATGGAACAGTTAGCAATAAAAGGAAACCAGGCTGCCAAAGAACATGGTGGATGGACACCATTATAATAGAGCAGAGCAATTCAAAGAAGTACAGTGGTGTAAGACTGGAATATGTGGAGAGACCTGGGCCATAGAATTGCCAAGAGTCAGTTATGACTGAATGGACAACACCACCAACATCATCATCATCATCATCCATAATTCTCCTGGAGAGGGATGCTAAGTGGCAGTGAACCATCTGAATATGGGAAATATTATGTATGAAATAATATGGGGAACTTATTAAACTAATGATAAATACAATACATCCAAAGGATCCTGCACAAATTTGCAACACAAATTTGCACGACCTTTTCCATGTGCGTACTATAAACCCAATCCATGTGAATTATATTAGATTTATTTATGGTCAAAGATTAAAAAAAAGCACACATACAATATAACCCAATAAACAACATAAGAAAATAAGACAGGGTGATGGAGTTGATGCCAAATGTATTCAATTACTGATCTTTTTATACAAAACATAATTGGACTATCTGTTTCAAACTCAGCACCTTCTGATATAGCAGTTTAGCAAAATTTTGCAACTTTCAAAGAAATATAATTCTGCAATATCACTGTCATGCATATATTTAAATAGCCTTGCCTTTTTTATCAATTCTCCTTACCTTTCATCTATGCACAAGGACTTATCCAACCAGCATCTATGTCTTAAGCAATGTCCAGTGAAATAGTTTATTGATAAAATGTTGCTTGATATATTCTAAATTTGCAATGACTTGGGAAGTCTCAAATCATCTGAACAATGGGTTCATAAAATATCTCCACACATGTTCTATAGTTTAGATTTAATTTTATTTCTCATAGAAACCAGTATGGCTCCTGGAGCTGTTGCTGTTATTCTCTGGGTCCCAGTAAACTGTTCTTTCTCATTGTCCATGTTTAGACATAGCGACACAAGAGAGTATTTTCTGTAAATTATTTGTCAGACACAAAACATAGAAAGGCAGATTCAATATTTCATCAAGAGAGAGATACCACAGTAGAAATTGCAAACAGAAGTCATGAACACAGATTTTACACTTTCTTTCTGAAGTAATTCTGTCACATCATCCCAGCAACAATCAGAACTGGAAAAAAACCCAGCAAGGGACATTTCTCTCTGAACTAGGACTAATTGGTTCATTAGAAATCAGATTGCAGGGTAGCTTAAGAATTTCAGGAAAAAAAACATCCTTTCCTTTTAAATGTGGAATCTATTTATAGCTATTGAAAGTGTCAAGATTTTTACCTCCTGTGCTTTTGGTATAAAAGGAAGATGCCTTTCCTTTCTGAGAAGGTGTGCTGGTTTACATAATAGTTAACAACAATAGTATCAGTGTAAGACCTCACTTACATATTTCCAAGGATTCTAAGAATTCTCCCTTACAAATTTCTACATGAAAATACAAACTTGACATTTTATTCTAATTAGCCCTATTACATGGTACAGAGGCTATGGCATTGGATTAGGACTGAAAAGTCCCAATCCTCAACCCCAATCCTGCCACTGTCAATAATGCAAGCCAGTGGCTCTTAGTAAGCAGGCCTGTTGTCAGAAAATATGAGTGGCACTATCCATATTGATCTCTAAGGTGAAGAACAGGACACACACTGAGTAAGTAAGAATAATTTATTCATTTAGATTTAGATGCTGCCATATTGCACCAACCATGGATAACTCATAATTTAAAACAAAATGGATAGAATACAATACTATACTATAACATATATAAAAAGATCAATACCTACCTACAGCACATACCATATATACAAAAAACATATGTAAAAAAGGATCACATCTATCATCAACCAAGGTCTAGGAGAACAGCCAGGTTTTCAAGTTCTTCTGGAGTGCCATCAGGATGACAATAATAAATAAGTGCTTGAACATGTTACAAAGCCTAATGGCCATAATACATGGCTTCACTGAGCTTCTATTAGGCTGTTCGCTATTAAGGCAGACAGTGCAAGTTGTTTGCTACTTTGGAGACCTCAGCCACTTGCATCCTTCTCCTTGCCACTTTATCATGACTCTACATCCTTACTTCATGAATTATTCTGAGGACAGTCATAATAATGTTCCAGACAAACCCATGGTTAATTGATAATGGAAACCTTGATAAATGACAGAGCTTGAGGACAGAATTGTGCTGGAGAAGTAGACATTTATAGTATATGCTTGCTTCTAATATACTGGCTAAGTTCCCTCCATTTCTTCTCTTCATTTTGACAGCTGTATGAGCCAAGAAGTCATTTAAAAACTCTCAATCATTGAGGAGTTCTTTCACCATCTGTAGGAAAAGCTGACAACAATGTTTGTTGAATACCTGCCGAGTAACCTGAACACGCAGTGCCTCTCATGTTTGGATGAGCTTTGGACTCTTTAAATATATGAATGTATTTTGTCATGCCTCAGCATATAACTTTTATATACTGTTATTGCTCTCTAGCCCCATTTAGTGGCTGGAGGGACAAATATGCCCCAACATACAATATTTATATACAGTTGTTGCTCTCTAGCCTCATCTAGTGGCCAGAGAGACAAATACCAATTATATTGTTTGAAGCTGACCCAACCTCTTTAGCCATCAGCCCACACTCTTAAAACAAGTGCATGCTGGGAAGCCAGACTCCATTTCCTTTAGATTTTGGAGAAGGCAGAAACACAAAGAAGAATCCACCTTAATCTGTGGCACATGGTCATCCAAGGACAAACCCACATCCCATACAAAGAGCATTGCGGTTGAAATTTAAATTACTGGTATTTATTAATTGTTATGTGCAGCAGTAACCCAATATTGCCTATTGCCCACCCTGATTAATAGAAACCGGAAAAAAAGATTCCTAATGAAAGGTTTCTCTACATGATTATATATACAAACCTCA
>JANHFL010000116.1:35165-45165 GCA_032468155.1 Oxyrhabdium leporinum
TTCTCAAGCAATCAACTCCCCCCCTCCCCCCCCCCCCCATATTTAACTTAGCTTATCCAATGTATGGTTTCTGGGCTAACTGCAATTTTCAATAGCTGGTGTGATTTTTCTGGAATAGAAATGGCACGTAACATATTTCACAAAACACAGTGCTTCGAAATCCATCATATGTTATTTCAACTAGCTTCATTAAAACGAGGTTTGTATCCTAGTAAAAATAGTACTTGATAAGTATTTAACCTTGCAAATGTAAGTTATGATTTCATATGGATAGTTTTCTGTAAAAGTTAATTTATAATTAAAATAGGCTATACCTCAAAAGCTTGTATGTAATGGCTTGCATTCTTTGTAAAGTCTTGCTCTTATTTAAGTTTTTTGCACACATGTATGTGTAATGCACACATGTATGTATATGTAATGTAATATGTTTTATAGATTTCTTACATACTATAGCAGTGAATGTTATAGCGGAGTATAACAGATTACGGTCATCACCTGAGGTTCTACTGTATTCAAGATTCAAGAGTGTTTACATTAGCCACATTTTACGTGTTCTTTTCTGATTTATTATAATGGTTAAAAGTCTGCTCTTTCAGAGATTTAGTACTAGGTATTATATATATAATTTTCACAATAGATACAGATATTTCATATCAATAGTGATTTTGCAATCAAAAAGAGTAAATGGGAAAAATAATACCAGACTATGCATAGCTTTCACTATTACAAAAAACTTAACTTGCTGTTTTTCTTCTTATTTGTATTTCATATATGTCTGTGAAGAATGCTTTAGCTACCTATGTACAATTCTCAGTGTACATTTACTTTGAAATTATTCTCTATGTTACTTAGTAAGAGTTGGCATCACTTAAATCATAACTTTTATATGTATATATTATAATTATAGATATATATTTCCATGGGAGTTTTTTTGGCAAGGGTTTTTGTAATGTAAAATCTATTGCTGGAGCAGTTGTGATGTCCACTTTGATGCAATCTTGTGTTACACTTGTGATCAGTCAACAGAACAGATTTTCTTTGGAGAATTGCCTCTGTTTTAATGGAAAAGGTGGTTTTAGTTTGGAAGGATATATAAAGGGTCTTATTTTCCCCAAACAATTCCCTGTTAATAACAACAATAACAATAATAATGTTAATCAGAAAATGAAGAGCTTTGTCAAATCTCATTGTGGAATAGATGATGTACAGGGAGAAGAGAACCTAAAGTTTATCCAAAATAGCTTGATGAGTTACTTTGTGGAATTAAAAGGATTTTAAAGATATTTAGAATGGATTTTCAGTGAGAAACTGGCTTAAGCTAGGTGGAGGTGTTGTAGAATATAATGTTTTGTCTAAATGTATTTATTGTATATGAATTAAAAATAATTTTATTTTAATTAAGGAGATATATTTGGAATATATAATTTTGTCCAGCTTTCAATTATGTAATTATTTCCAGTTACTGTCTTATTTTCTTGCTCTTTCTCAAGACCATCAGAATGTTCTTTGTTTCCATGAAGGAAATTTTAAGCTATCATTGATAGAAATCTTACCACAGAATTAGCTGTTCAATTTGGTACAGAATTCATATAATGCAGTCTGGAAGATTTTATGATACTCCTAATTACAAACTGTATAAACATAGAATTCAATATCTATCTGACTTTCTAAGGACTGAATGACATTTAAATACAATGGTTATGCCAGATTCTTTAATTTCAAAGCCAAAAATACCATATACCACTAATAATTCAAAATATGTTTTTATCAGTCACAAGGAGTTATATTGACAAGATCAGGAAGACAATAATAGAGCAAAATTGACATGTTGCTTGTAACAATGGATACAATGCTGCGCTTTAAGTAAAAATGCTTGCTATGACTGATTAGCAGCAGCTATGTATGCTCTACAGTAAAGTCATGGTTAAAGAACTACTACAGTGGAAAACTAGCACAATTAACAGATCAGATTAAGGCAGTGTTTTAGGATGGACTTACTTGTATGTCCTAAATAAAAGAAAGTGAATAAAAGTAGGACTTATTGGAGCATGCGTAGACAATACATCTTTGATGCAAACTAACTCATGTGAGTCTCACTGAAGCCAGTAATTTGCTGATTTCATTGGGACAAAATATCATTTAGTTTGAGATCAATCCTTGCATGTTTCTGAAACACAATTATATATATTTTTGCTTGGAAATATTCCTTAGCTATAATGCTTTGTAATACATCTATTTTAACTTAATCAGTATAGGTGGAAACATTTATATGACTACAGGTTTGCTATTAAACTGGATCCACTAGTTTTATTACACTATAACTAGTAAGCTACTTTATGAGTCACTCTTTTGCATTAAAATTTATTAGTATATTCTGCTGAGTGTTTCACATAGTATTTCTATTGCTAGGGAACAGAAATAGCCAAAACATTTTAAATGCTAGTATTTATAGTTTTAGACAGAAACTTAATTTTAGTCTGTCAATTTAAATTAAGGCTATATTGAATACTTTAGTTTTGAAAGTTACATCTTTTTGTTGCTGCTATTTTCCCTTTTGTAAAATGCAGCATACATTTGGTTTACATCAGATCAAATTGTGATATGGAAATGGCAAAAACTCCACAGGTTGATGCAGTTATGCATTCAAATAAAACCCTTTCCTGAATACCTAACTCCATTGACCCAAATTTGTATGTAGCTGCATGCAAGAAAATATGAGAACAGTAAAAGGTAACTTAAAAGCAGCCGCCTTATATTTCAGATGGATAAGAATTGCTTGCATAGATTCTCTTCTGCATTGCAAAACAATTATAGAGATAGCCATGCTGTACTTTGCTTGTGGGATTCAAAATGGCTAATTGCATCTGGATGTACAACTCCATCTGTTGAAAGCTGGCTAGCTTGGCTGGGTGATTGTAGTGTAAGGGCATCCTGTCAGGCACCTGCAAACACATTACCCTTTCACATATTAAGATCATGATTTCTATTGCATATATATAAACCTCCTTAAGCAACTGGCGCTCTCTAGTTTAATTTAGCTAATCTTTGTAGATTTCTGTATGCACATATATAAGTTTGTATCCATATCTGTAGATATCTTCATTTATCTTTAAAATGGATCTGCATAATACGTTAATGTCCATCAGCCAATACACAGTATAGTCAGTTATGTCTATTCTTAGGAGTAGCTTCAAAATATATTCTACATTCAAACAAAAAGGGGCAGCTTGTTTGATGTCTGTTATTTCACATATGACAACATTTATATGTTTAATAAAATCATAAATATCCCTGGCCTACACTAGATATCAAAATGTATCCTTTTTTGTGTCAGTTATTAATTAAATCTCTGTGTGTGTAGATTTTGCTGTACGTAATAAATATTAGATAATCTATTCATATTTCTAAAATTCTATCAGTAAAGAGAATTTTAGAAATGATAATAAAAAGGAAGGAAGTAAAAACAGGGATTGGAGAGAGAAGTTCCCTGAGAATGGGCTCCAGTACAAGTCCAAAAATTTGGAAAGCTGAACCTCTGGCCCCAGTGATCGACTCAGATTGGATCCAGCAATATTATCCTGAGACACTTATATCTGCCTTCATTCTTAAAATCAGGGACTTTTCTAGTCCATCTGAATTCTGCGCATTTATTGACATTGCTCTCATAAAATGATTAATTATTGCTTTTATTGTAATTTGTTATGCATAAATAATATATTAAAATATGTATAAAGTAATGCAATAGCAAAAAATAAACTAAAGTTTATCAAACCTACTAATAAACTATAATATATAAATGTATTGTAATCATTTATAAAATGATTAATCATTGTTGTAAAGAGGCTGCTAATGAGTGGTATAAGCTACTTGACCTGTGATTGAGAAAAGGGTGTCTTAATTTGTTTAGTTTTAACTTAAACTTAACCCAAACTAGACAATAGAGGGTGCAGTTGTCAATTCAGACATCTGTGAACATAAGATGCACATTACATGACAAATTCTTTTTAAAAATCTCCCATTTCAAAACCATTTTGTTTGCCTTTTAGTGGTGCTAGAGAGGTTATAGTGTGAGTGAACTCTGGGAAATACAAATCTTATATTTTGGCCCTTTGAATTCCAGTTTGAATGTTAGCATATAACTCATTCATTTCTGTGAATATTAAACTATTATGCTTTAATCAGGAGAGAAAAAGAATATTAGTGAAGTCTTAACCTTTCAAGCAAGTTGTGGATGTCAACATATAATAATAAAACCAGGATATACTCATTTGCCTCATCTCAAAGCATCTGTTCCTAGGCAACTGTCTTCAAGGTCTTTAAAACTGAATTGACAGGTATTCCATTTTAGGAACTTTGCAGATTCAAAATTTAAGGGGCAGTCAGTATTTACTGAATCTATAATAGGATAGTGAAGTATATATCAGATTTTATTCACCTCCGCCATGCCATTTCTATTCCGTAGCCAGTAGCTCCCCTCATTGGGGATGGGGGGAAGTAATTTTAAAGCTATTGAAATTACTGTTAAGAATCCAACTTTTTTCCCACTAGATCTCCTAGTGGTGTTCAGAACTTTCATTTACAATATTGTTTCTGGTTTTCAAAACAATTCTTGACCCATATAGGATTTAGAAACCTGAAAGGCAATAAAGCTGTGTTGGAGTAACACAAGGAGAAAAATACTTAATGCTGTCCCATTTTATAGTGACAAAACTTTTAGGGAAAACAAAGCGAACAAGTCGAAAATTTCTTCCCACCCTATCATAAAAGCAAGGAGGTCTAATTGAGCCATGTCCTTTTATCCTGCTATTTGTACAAATAAAAGATCACATCTTGATGCAAAATAAACATAAAAGCACTGTTGTGACTATAACAGGGAGTCATATACTAATTTATATAATAAGTGGTTGTGCACGCTTTATTCAAGATTATGGCTGCAAGAAATGGCATGAATTGCTGGGTGTGTTTAATGCTGGATTATAGCAATTTGAAACATGTCAAACACATGGCTAATGCCTCATGCTTCACTCATTCTTGCGTAAACCTGCATAGCCACCATCCATTATACCCTTGGTAACAACACAATTCTGCAAGTAAATATTGTTACACTAAGTAACCTTTCAATTCAAGTTGTTTAGGAAGAGAAAAATGCAATCTTGTGCAGTCAGTTTCAGTGTCACTTTAATGTTTCAAAAGGGAAGTGGTGTAGAGAATAAGTATCTGTACAATGACTTGCTGATTTAAAGGAACCTAAAGAAAATGTAAGGTTAGTGGACAGAGCAGAACATATAGCAGGGAGTAAATGTATACCTACTTAATTATAATATTAAGGTAGCATTTTGAAAAGAATGATTTTTAAATGTTGGTCCTTATTAAACCGAAACATCTAAATGTAATTGTCTGTCTCCCACCTTTGTATGAAATATATTTGCGGTCATTGAAAGCAAGTTATTCTGGTTTGAGACTCGTACACAATTCATCTTTGAGATTTTATATCTCTTTGCAGTTTTGGTAAAATAGTAAAATACACATATATGCTTAAGTATGAAAACATATATTTTTCCACAGTTGTCTTTAGAAATGATTATCTTTGGAATCATACCTTTGTGTGCATTTTATTAGTTTGTATTAGTTAAAATTCAAGACATTGCAAACCATACCTTTTCATAATACTTTTCATGACGTATTACAAAACAAGTAATTTGGGCTTTTGGGTTCAATAATTTGAATTTGAAAAGATCTTATAAAGATACCCCAAAATGGCATATACACACACATAAACACTCTTGCAAATTCTAAGTAATTATTAATTTTATTTCTGCAGTGTCAAAAACCACACATCTTTCTACATAGTCTCTGGCTTATAAAGCAATGATGTGAATCATTTCTTTGGCAGCTTTTAACTATTTTATTTGGGTTATGCCATACCAAATGAGAAGTAAGTGTAGCTTATATTGAAGATCATTTTCCTTTAAAAAAAATATCTACCTGGCCACCATTTTCCAGTCAATTGAGTAGTCTCGATTTGGTCCTTAACTGTATATATTTTATAGAAAATAATTCTAGTATTCAGTAATATTTCAAAGTTAAAGAATTATATATATTTGATTAACATGAACTGTACAATACATTACTGTTTCCTTTCTAATTGTATGAAAGAGTAACAGACCTATAAATATATAATTTTAATTTGAAAAGAGAAATTTGAAAAAAAATATATAAAATGCCTTTGGTTGATGAAGCTGCATTTATCATGCATTTATCCTTATAATGCATATAATTTATTGTTTCACAAATATAGTCAAATATTTATATTGAAGAATAATGTAAAATAAATATTTTATTTTATGAAGACATGCCCTTCTTTTGGAGGTGGTATGAAAAAGAGTGAATATGTTCACAGAGATACATGCTTTGAATGTGTTTTAGCAACTAAGATTGTAATTTTATAATTTTTCTAGAGAGAAGATCCCATAGAACTCAGTGGGGTTTGAGTATGTGTGTGTATAATTATAAAATATTAATACTGATAAGATATATTTTAAGTTGGCTAGAAAAATCAAGATATTCTTTAGCAAGCTCTTATGAGTTATACGAAAATGCTATCAAGCACTTTTTTCCTAAATATTTTAAACATGCTGCATGCAAAATTGATGCCTAATTTGAATACTTATTAGCTGCCTGCTCTCATAAAATATTAGTTTTTTTCTTATTGAAAAATCTGTGTTTACATGTATAAAATTCATTTTTACTTGTATAACATGTTTGTTCTTTATTCTTATTAATACTGAAGAGTATTTTTTAAAAGAGTATTTGTTTTTGCAGCTATCTTCCTTTATGTGAAGTGTAACTGTCTCTGTCTATGCTGTGTGTGTAGGGGGGATAACTATCTCCTTTGAATCCAAAATATGCATTTAATATTTGGTGTTTTTTAAATGCTTTTTAAAATGTCATTAAAAACTCCTTTATGAAAAATAAACTTGTATTACCATTTAATGAAGTTATTGATGGTGATTAAACTCTGATAATTTATTTGATATTTTATAGAAGAAACTATTGATCATATGCTGAATTGAGTTGAACAATGTGTTAGCTAAACTAGTAATTCTAGTAGCAGCTGTTTCTTTTGACTGGATTTACCCACCCATTAAAGCATCTTGTCAGAAAGTTTTATCAGAAAGTTTTGTTTTGCTTTGCTGTGTTCTACCTGTCACATATTCTTTCCTTGGAAATTGGTCAGTTTAATATATGCATTCTTGCATGAAGATAGATGATGCATTATTAACATAGATAGAATTAAGATAAACTCTGAAAATAGCAAAAAATGAATTTTCTTATTACTGATGTAAAATATATTTGAAATTATAGTTTGTAAGAATATGTTGGTTCTTTATTTACTGCAAAGATTCCATCTGATCTTGGCAGGACATCTCATCTCATTGGTATCCTGAAAGTACAGTATATTTATGCAGTGAAAATGATAAAACATTTATTACTGTAGAGGAGGTAATATGCATAATTTATGCTGTTTTTAGCACAATCATTAGTGATATTCTTGATAGATTTTATTTCTAGCTTTCATATCTAATACATGCCTGGAAAATTAATTTTATATCTTTCATTTATTTGCCTATGTTAAAATTGAGTTTTAAGTCATCTTCAAGTGAACAGTTTGATTGCTGCTCATGCATAAGCTTAATTACTTCCCAGGAAGGACAGTATTAAATGTTTTAAATGTCAGAAAAATAAATGAATATCAGCCGTTTGATTAAAAAAAATAGGCAATATCTGAAGTGTTTGCAGCAAGAGCTTTTACTTAAAATGCCTCCAAGGCAAAATTTTATTTATTCACACAGACAAAAAAGAGTAACCCATTATACTATTTATCATTGGTTGATACCATATGATTTGTAACACCCTTACAAAATTTTAATTTTGTATGATTAGCTGTGCATCATTAAATAACAGTCATGCATAAGAAATGCTGTAAAATTCTGACAGAATCTAGATAGTGAATATTTTAAATAGGGTTGTATAGTCATCTATGGTTGTTAAAGCTAGATAATAGGAAAAATGGGGCAGGGTATGAAATTATGCCTTCATTTTACTGGTTTGATAGCTAGGCTTTAAAATGTGATGTTCAGGAACGCTGTCTCCATGTTGCATATATGGATGTTATCTCTCTCTGTATATGAATCTACAGCAACATTGCTCTGAGAAACATGGTTTCAGAAATGAGTATATAGTATGTCTATGAAAGCAAGGTTTGTATTGCATTGCTTGCTCCTTAAATGATTGTGTAAGAGGTTTTTCCCTTTCTAAATATGCTATCTCTGTAATTGGCAAAGAGGGACATCTTGATAATGGAAGTGTGAAGGTGTAATGTGTGTGTTAATTGATACTTCTTAATCACTTTTAGGTATTAAGTCATGATGCAGGAATCTGTGACAGAGACAATAAGCAACAGTTCAATGAATCAAAATGGAATGAGCACTCTAAGCAGCCAATTAGATGCTGGCAGCAGAGATGGAAGATCAAGTGGTGACACGGGCACTGAAGTAAGCACAGTAGAACTGCTGCATCTGCAACAACAGCAGGTAAGTTTTTGTTTGTTTTGAATCCTGTTTATTTTCATGCCGATGGAAACATTTTTCCTATTCTTTTCTTCTAGTTTTTTTTTTTACTTTTAAAGTATTGGAGAAAGTGGAACATTATTTTGTTGTTTATTTGTTTTGTTGTCTTCTGTTAGTCTTTAAAATAGAAAATTTATGCATGTTTTAATTGTTAAGATATATCTGCCCTGGAGTACCCTGCAGACTTTCTTTTAAAGAGAAGAGTATATATTTGTAGACGTTGCTTCCATATCTTTTCAAGCAAAATACCTTTTTTTCAAACTGCCAGCTTCCTTGAATGATACTGAGAAAGAAAAGGTGATCCTTAGCTGTCCACCAGAGGGCCACATTACTTGCTATTTTACATCTTTGTAGATTGAAATTGTTTCTAAACTCAACTGAGGTAAAAGTGCCACAGGGATTCTTTGCAGCAAATATGCTTTGCTATAGTTCTTGTAAATAAAATTTTATGAAAAATATATATAAAAAGTTGAAAGGACACCTGAGCAGACTAATTGAAATAACTTTTTAGAGATGAAAGAATTGCCATACTAGGAATAAAGTAATTTCCGAAATGACTATTTATATGTGTGTATGTTTGTGGTACGTGCGCCTATATTGCTTCCTGTGTATGTAACTAAATAAAACTTTTAATATTTATAAAAATGAATAGGAAAATATATCCAAGTATCTTTTTTGTCAGATTGAGTAAGTTACAAACAGATAATAAATTAAATTTATGCTTTTTACTATGAGGAATTTAAGACACATTTAACACTTTTTAAAATCATTACTGCTGTTATTAAAAAGTAAAACTAGGCTATTTCTTTCTTCTAGTTATATATAAAGACCAAATATTTCAGGATGCTGAATATCATACATAAACTGCTGAGCTCCTTTTGAGAGCTATACATTACACCCCCAAATGTTTTTATTAAAGTATTGAATATTTAACTTGTTAATAGATATATATTTTTATGATCTACATCATGAGCAAATAACATTACTCAACATAATGTTGTTAAAATTAAATTTTAGTGGAAAATTTATAGAGCTTTATATTGTTCAGTTTAGGCCTTTATAATCACAAATAAATGTGGCAGTCATTATTAAACTATTCTTAATATTAATATTGAATGAATTATACAGTATTATTTGTTATGATGATATGGAACAATTATAAACTTATAATTGAAAACTTAGCAGTATCTAAGAATTTTATAGCTGTGCATTGTTTCACATACCAGTTTTCTTTCCCTTCTTAAAATTATAATTCTTTATATATTTTTTGTCTAATCAAACTTTGATTTTTAACACCATTTAAAAAGTTGGAAATTTGCTTAGGTTACAGTCCTAAATTCTTCCCCTAATTACTTTATTAGATTTTCCTC
>JANHFL010000116.1:50165-57912 GCA_032468155.1 Oxyrhabdium leporinum
TACTGGAAACTAATACTTATGACCATTTCATGCCTGATCTGCTTTGTAGTAGTGTTTAGAACTTGCTGGGGTTCATGGGACAACAGGTTAAAAATATGCAATCCTATATTTCATATAAAATGTCAAAAATTGTATTTTTCCTACAAATGTTTTGAATGAGTTATATTTTAGAAGGGATTTAAATTTCTTGCCTATAAAAATCTTAGATGCTATTAAAAACTCATGGTTCAAATTATTAATATCCTTTTTGTTATTTTCAAAAATAGTGCACCAAAATGCTGTTTTATTTATAGTTAGACAATACATGATGCTATTTGGATTGATGTTCTCTGTTACTATAGCTATACTTCAGAAAAAAGATCTTACTCTAACATCATACAATTTTTGCTTGATAAATAAATAGTACATTCCATTCGTTCCTTCTGTCTATCGTTATAGTATTAGAAGGTTGTAAGGATGGAAGAAAAAAGCACTGAGGGTGCTGGGTAGCAAGTGAACAGAGGAGATACTTGCCCTTAACAGTAGGCATGCAAAAGTCTCACTGCTTATGGAGATCCTCTTTGCCTTGTTTGAAAGGACTACCAGTAGAAAGAACCCAATCTGAATTTATAGTACACTAATAAAACTGGGTTGCATATAAAGGTTGCTTTGTTACAAAAAAAGAGTTTCCCTGTTGTTCCTTGAACCCTTGGTCATAATTTCTATTTCTTCACTTTTTCAGTCAAATTTCCTAAACTGTATGATTTCAAAATGTTTTATTTAACTTTATTCCAATATATTATAATAACAAGCAAATCACCAAAGTAAATAAGCTAATTATTAATTATATACTGAGATAAATAATTATACAACAAACATGCCATAATTATTTTGGAAGACTATAGGTATGTATCAAAGAATACACATGATGAAGACATATTTTACATATTTTAGTTAAAATATTACTTGGGTGATAAAATTTCTTTGATGGTTAACATAATACAGTATTAATCATCTGCCTGGAGTGGACTGGTAATACTCTGTTCCTTTATGAGATTATAATGAAGAAAAGGCAGTATTCTACATTTTATAATGTGAGAAAAATATCAGAGATTCTTCAGAAGATTTGGCCATAAGTAACATAAACATTATTTTGCCAGAACTATCGGGTTTTGTTGATACAAACACAGGTGAATCAATAATAATCATTTTGTGGGACAACACTCTTAATTTAGGTCATAGTTGCAAGCCTTGCTTAATATAATTTTAATTCTATCAGGATGGGAAAAAGCAAAGAAAAATGTTTAAAAAATGGCCACAGAAAGGGCATTCAAAAAAATTATCATTCTCTACGCCATAATTATTAATTGCAGCAAACATGGAAAGACAGAAGTAAGCAAATGAGGAAGAGGTGAGATAGCAGTTAGTAGTTTATAAAGAAGCTGCATAACACAAGAAATACCAAAGGAAAAGACCATGGGCATAATGAAAAAAGCATTGACTGTGGTTGACTTATTTTGTATATATAAAGCAACATTAGTCTTTGGAATGCTTCATTGGTATATCTTTCAAAACAAGAAAAGTATTTAACATATGCATATGGAAAATGGAGTAATGCCATGGGAGATGGGAAGGTGACAGCAAGTGCCTGTAATAAATTCGTTGAATCCTTGAGAGATTAATAATAATATTTCATTTTGTGGATCCAAAGAAGTGTTAGTTGATGAAAATAGGTATTACTGCTATTCTGTAAATTCCTGCATTCTAGTAAAAAGTATACATTAATGCCAAGGATGTTGCAACATGTATATTATAATTGGAGAAAATTTTATTGTTATGTGATCCAGAAATGCTCATGTGATATTATCTAAGCAAAATAAAGCTCTAGGATAGAATTATAAAAAGGCTTGCGAAAACTTGTGCAAACAAATAAGATCTAGTTTGGGGGGATGCTTGTTTCAGAAATAACCCACGTATTAGCAGACATTTTCTCCTTAGGAAGGCATATTTGGGTCCAAACCATCATTCAAAAAACTTCTAAATCATGTTCCCAAACCCCAAGCCGTAGAACAGCACCAGGCCGTGGCATGCCAGAAACTGGGCCATGCAAACAAACAAAGCCCCATCCATGGGATGCAAGCAGCATGCAAAACCATGCCTCGTCCAGTCTGCGGAAAAACAACTCTCCACAGAACTGGTCCCTAGTGCCCCAAAGGTTGGGGGACACTATTCTAAATTATTTACCCACATAATTTGAATAATATTCCTAAGTATGGGGTAAAACAAAAACAAAGAAATGAATAATTATTCATTGGAAAGGAGTCATCTTCTCTCATATACTAATTACATATCATAAATCTATGCCACAACATTTGGGATCATCTAGAAAAGTTTTAGGTACAAGGATAGTTCCTTGGAGGAGAAAATTCATTATATGAGCCAAAGTTCTGCTTGCTTAGGTATCCGTGATATTGAGAAGAGACATACCAAAGCTAATACAGGTAATCCTTGACTTACAACAGTTGGTTTAGTATTGTTCAATGTTACAACAGCACTAAAAATGATTTATGACAGTTTTTCATACTTACAACCATTGCAGCATTCATATGATCACATAATCACAATTCAGATAGTTGGCAACTGGTTTGTATTTATAATGGTTGCAGTGTCACGGGATCATGTGATTTTTTTGCAACTTTCTGACAAGCAAAGTCAAGGGGGAAGCCAGTTTCATTTAACAGTTGTGTTATTAGCTTAACAATTGCAATGATTCACTTAACAATTGTTGCAAGAAGAATCATAAAATGGGGCAGAACTCACTTAATAAATGTCTTACTTAACAATATAAATTTTGGGCTCAGTTATGGTTGTAAGTCAAGGATTATTTGTATACTGTAGTTAGCTGATTGTCACATTGTGACAGGATTCTTTTTGAACTGGAGGTATATGGTTTTGCAAGGTTGGCAACTGACACAGAAAAGCAAGAGAATGGACACCTGTATGCTTTTTGCTATATAAAGTGATGCTATTTATAGTGGGTATTTACACCACAATACTGGTGTTCACCCACTCAGCTGCACTGACTTGAGCAAGAGGTACCAAACTTCTTTTAAATTAATCCTTATCTCTTACACTCCATAAACTGCTCTTCCTTTAATTAGTTGTTTTTAGTAGTCTTCCTCAAAAAGAATACAGTAATGGTAGCAAAACGAAAGGCAATTCAGGTTACACAAATGTGAAGACAAAGTAGCTCAAATAAATCACCAAGGAGCAAAGACAAGTTCCTTTGCTTAAAATTCCAAAGCCTTATCTGAATACATAGAATACTTTTAAAGAAATCCCACATTCTTGTTTTTTATATATATTACAATATTTGTATACTGCTTTTTATAAAAGATCTCTAAATTATAAAAATCAGTATTACAAAAAAAATGAAAAAGATGGTACAATAAATAACATTAATAAATTGTATACAGTTATGTCCCTCTCATCAATGAAAAAGCCTATGTTCTGATTTTAAGTTATAAAACCATAAATTAAAATGGTAAAACTGTTGAATATGCTTTCCACTAAATAGAAAACAGAAAAGTTATTATGTTATAGAGCAGCTACATAATGAAACAAGGAGCTTTAGTGGATATTATTATAGCTCATCACAGTTATGCAAATATTTAGACAACTATTCTGTTATTATCATTATACAGAAAAATGTGAAATTATAGCTGTCAATTCTTTAGCTGGTGCTAGCCATCATACACATTGACTTCTTCCCAAGAAACTCCCTAGCATAACATAAAGGATTGGCATAGTGTATGTCAGATTCAAGCAGTGTGGCCTCACTGCTTTTGTCAGCGGGCATATTGTCTAGGGGCCGTCCATGCTTTTTTGGTATGGCACTCAGTGTGCCAATAACCACTGGGAGCACAGTGTTAATGTTCAGTTTATGCCATAATCTTTCAATTTCAATTTTCAAATCCTGATGCTTTGTGATCCTGATGCTTTGTGATCTTCTCCAAATATTTGTCTCTTATTCTACTTTCTCTATCCTATTCTGTCTGCTATTCTACTATCCTCTGATATTGTCACATAAATTATCCACATCTTCTGCTCAACCACAATTAAATCTGATCAGTTTTTATTCAGAAATCGGCAATATTTTTAGTCTGCTCATTTTCAATTACTTTTCAAAGCTAAGACCAGGAATAAAAATAATATCAAAAAACTACTCTTTGCAGATGATCAGGCACTGTTAGCAAGTACAGCTAAAAAACTTCAATAACATCTCATGTCATGAACCAAGAATGCAAGACAAATAATAAAATTAGTAAAAGTAATAGTAATTGGGAAAGTACATCTTAAACATAATAATAGAGGGAACAGCATAAAACAAGTATCAGAGTTCAAATATTTAGGAACAACATTTACTGGAGATGGGAAAATGGACAAAGAGATTAACACACGATGCAGTAAGGCAAGCTAATTATTGGGACAGTTAGCTCCACTCCTACAACATAAATACAAAGAAGCATCTCATATAAAGCATATTCATCCCCACCTTATGTTATCAGTACCAAACATGGACACTTACAATAAAGCATCAACTATAGTTAGTTACTATAGAAATGAGATGACTGAGAAAAGCTGCTGGAGTGACTAGAAGGGGTAAAGTCAGGAATAAGGGGAAAGAATTGGAATAGAGCCAATATTAAACTACATACAAAGACAGCAAATAAAGTGGTTTGCCCATCTGGAGAGAATGCCTGGGGATTTCATACCATATAAGGCATACATAAAAAGAAGAGACGGTCAAAGAGCACCAGGCAGACCCAGAAGAAGATGGAAAGACAACATCAAAGATACGCTATAGCAGCAACAAATAACAATGTTGAGGCCCCGAGAAGTGCAAGAACAAAAACTTTATATCTCCCTCGACACCCGAAGTGGTAAAAGAGGAAGTAAAGAAGAAGAGGAAGACCATGTAATGCTTCTCCTTGCCAGCATTCTGTTCTTGATTTTATTACATTATTTTGATATTGGTGTTTTATTTCCTGCACATTCAGTAAGTTCCACTTTTTAACTTGCATCAATGCATATTCTTGGCTGCCTTTTATGTATTGAGCTAATGCATGCTTTTCTTCTTCTATAGTTTGTTTGATTTGAAGTAAACCTCTGCCTCTATTTCTATGGGGCAGATATAGTCTATCAATATGGGAATGAAATGCATAGCGAATAGTCATTAGGTTTCTTGTTTTTCTCTTCAAACTGTCCAGTTCAGCTTATAACCAGTTAATAATTCCAACAGTGTATTGCTTCCTTGGTATCACCCAGATATTGATGCCTTTAATGGTGTTTCCACCATTCAGTTTTGTTTTTATAAATTTTATCATTCTTTGTATTCTTTACTAATCACATGTTTAACTGTCCATCTTTGATGTTATCCAACTGTAAAATGCCCAGATACATTTAGGCTTCATCTTGATGGTTCCCAATGCTTTGGCCATTTGGTATTTCAATTGCATTACTATTTGTGATTTTACAATGATTTATTGTTACTGTAGCACATTTTTGTAAGTCAGATTCCATTGCTATTATTATGGTTGGTCACACAGTCAGCCAGATGTTCATCCAGGGTTTGCTTGCTTGCTCATTCATTCATTCATTCATTCATTCATTCATTCATTCATTCATTCAGTTTCTATAGTCGCCCATTTCAGTCACTGATTTTAGAAGGCTTGCAATTAAAAAAAAATACAATTAAAATACTAAAAACATATTAAAACAATGAAATCACTAAAAACATCCAGATTAAATATACATAGGAGCAAGATACTTGGCCAGGTAGCAATAGAGCCAGGAAATGGGGCCCTTAATACATTCAGCGCTCCAGGCACAGGAATATAGCCAGGTTTTTAGGCTTATGAAAGGCTAACAGGTTTGGGACCATTCTAATCTCTGCAGGGAGTATGTTCCATAGAGCAGGAGCCACTGCAGAAAAAGCTTGTCTTCTGATCCCCACCAACCAACACTGACGGGATCTGCAGCATGCCCATTCTGCTTGATCTCGTTGGATGGTGGTTACAGACACATGGAAAAAGTTGATTCCCCCAGGTATCGCAGTCCTGAGCCATGTAGGGCTTTAAAGGTAACCACCAGCACCTTGTATTGCACCAGCACCTTGAAACACACTGGAAACCAATGTAGCTCATTCAGAAATAGGGTTATGTGTGCCATGTATCTGGCACCATTTTTGCACCAATTGAAGTTTTCAAATGGTATTCAGGGGCAGCCCCATGCAGAGCGTGTTATAGTTACAAGGGTGTGAATTACTTTGAGCAGGGTGTCCAAGTCCGGGTATGAATGTAATTGGTGCAACACCTGAAGGGATGCAACACCTCGTCGAGCAGGAGTTGCGAGTCCAGGAGGATCCCCAGATTACACATTGGGTCTGTCTGGGGAAGTGCAATCTCATCCAGAACCTTTTATCCCAGTCACTCCCCCTTGCTAGGATTTTTATCCAAATATCAAGTTCTTCCCAAGAATCTGGGATAGAAAGATGTTGTTGTTTGATGGTGTTAAAGATATAATCGCAAGACACAAATTATTCCAATAAAGCTGATTTTTGCAGTTACCTGCTGGTGAGTTTGTCAATGCCAGTCGAGTTCATTTGATGCTTCAAATGTTTTGGG
Source organism: Oxyrhabdium leporinum (assembly GCA_032468155.1). Classification (NCBI taxonomy): domain Eukaryota; kingdom Metazoa; phylum Chordata; class Lepidosauria; order Squamata; family Cyclocoridae; genus Oxyrhabdium; species Oxyrhabdium leporinum. Next base: position 56,831 of record JANHFL010000116.1, read on the forward strand.
ATTGCATTCAAGATGCCTATTACTGATGGCACTATCTTTGTTTACATTTGCTGCAGTCATTCTATTTCTGTCTTTATATTTTATAATGTTATATTTTGTAATATTCTCCAGTTCTTTCTCTTCTATTCTGCTGTCTCCAAGTACTTCCAGTTCTACTATCCGTACTTTTTTGCCTTTCTTATTGACAGTTGTTAAATTTGGAGTGCTTGTCTGTTCTAAATTCAAAGTCCCAAAGTACTTTAACATCTCATTATTATAATGGTTGGTTGCATAGTCAGATAGATACTTAGACTGATTTGGTACTTTTATCCACTATTGAGTTCTTCCCAAGTATCTAGAATACTAGATGCTGTGGTTTGATGTATTCAAGGTATTGTTGCAGTATGTAAGCTGTTCTAAGTCTACTGCAGAGACTTAGTTTCTGTTGTTTAACTTTTTATTTTAAAAAAGCATTATAAAAAGAGTTGTCTATTCAAGATTTGCAGTTCAGTTGTATAGTTATTGCTTTTTCCGACAATTTTACTCAGTTTTGAAGCTAGGATGTTGCTTGATTGTTACAATGCAAGGACATAAATCACGATTTCTATCTGAAGAAAAAGGTATATTCAGGGGTGGGCTGCTGGGGGTTCGGGCAGACCCTTAGCGAAGATTCTGTGTGATTTGCTGAACCCCCAAATCCCACTCCTGGCTGGCCCCGCCTATCCCTCCCCTCCCAGGAGTGTCACACGGCCCGTTGTGGATAATAAGTACAGGGCACGCGCATAGGCTTGGGGAGGGAGAAAAATGGGCCTCCGCCCCCCCCGCCATGGTGTATGAGACTGACTAGGCCACGCCCACCATGGCCACGCCCACTCAGGAACTGGGCAGCAAACCCGTTGCTGAAGTTTTTTTTTTTTTTCCCAATAAGTTTTTTTTTATTTTCCATAACCATTCTTTCATTACACGATGTGTCAGACTGGGTACAAACACTTAACAGATATAATCAAAAATAACATTCTATTCCTGTATTATTATTTTCCAATCCATCATATATTATTTATTTTATCAATCCTCCCGCACTCTAATATTTTTATTTTCTTATC